>JAZHPH010000734.1:8979-24927 GCA_037356405.1 Nasonia oneida | reverse complement strand
TCTAAAACTGTACACTACTAACGCACCTCACTCAAACGCTTCTGATCTAACCAACCGCCAAATCAGATCTCTCTCATACCTAAATATAAAATAGCTAAGAAAAATTCTTCCATTGATCTCGTCTACTGGAATGATCCAAACGAGCTTACTGAGAGACTTCGACTATCGATTGCCGAACGATCAGCTGGAAATAATAATCACGTCAATGGAATCCAGTCGATTATTGAGGAATTAGTGAAGCTGGGCATATATATTGACACGCAACTTTCTTCTTCGCATCAGTACTACCATGAGTCTCGATGTGTTTGGAAGAAAACTTAAGGGCTCGCAAGTGAGTCGCGGTCCTTCAGGCATTGGTTTCAATTTTACACTGAATGGTAATTTTGATTTAGAAAATAAGCGACTTTGCAACCTAGGACAGCCCAATCATCTAAACGATGCAATCACCTTGCATTCACTGAAAGTTATTCTACAAACTGAAATAAATTATATAGCTGCTAAACTTGCTGGAATTAGTGAAGTTATAGAAGAATATAAGCAGCAAGTTGAAAAACATCAATTGGAAGTGAATGCAAAATTGCGTTATCTTTATAGTACAAATCTTTGCAATTTCTCTGGTATTTATTATATCATTGAAGAAGTGAATAAACAATTAAAAGTTCGTATAGACGAATTTCCAGATGGATTTTCATCTACTGTAAACGATGATGGAACGTTAAAGAGTAGCTGAAGAGCTGCACAAGCCAGCACGTCAGCGATACAAGAGAAGAAAATATGACATACGTGGAATAGATAAGACTTGGCAAGCTGATCTTGCCGAAATGATATCATATTCTAAAGAGATCAAAGATTTTCATTACTTAGTCACTGACATAGATATATTTTCAAAGTATGCATGGGCCGTCCCAGTCAAGTCAAAGAGTAGTAATGATGTTACTGCAGCTATGAAGTCAATACTGAAAGAAGGACGAGTACCGAAAAATCTACAAACTGACCAAGAAAAAGAATTTTACAATTTAATTTTTCAAATACTTATAAAGAAGCACAATATACACTTATACTCTTCACATAGTAATCTTCATGCAAGTATATGCGAACGATTCAATAGAACGTTAAAAAATGCAATGTGGATACAATTCAGCAAACAAGGAAGCTATAAATTGTTGGATAATCTACCTAACTTGCTCAATGCATATAATTCGAGAAAACATCGGACAACAGGAATCGAGCCTGAAAATGTTACACAGGCCAATGAGCGAGAAGTCAAGAGACGTTTTCCAAATGAAAAGTCGCCAGTGAAAAAACCGAAATTCAAAGTAGAAGATAAAGCACGAATATGTAGGATAAAAAATGCTTTTGAAAAAGGTTACACGCCAAATTGGTCTACGGAAATTTTTACAATAACGCGAGTTGTAAAAACAGATCCAGTAACTTACCACCTCAAAAATTATTATGATAAACCCGTCTCTGGCGGCTTTTATGAAACGGAAATTCACAAAACTATGTATCCAGAAATTTATTTAGTAGAAAAAGTTCGAAAGAACAGTGGTAAACGCATATATGTTAAATGGTTAGGGTTCGGCTGCGAGCACAATAGTTAGATAAATAAAAATGAGATTCTTTAAATTATCTAGCATGTAATTTAAATATAATTGTATTTTTTTTTTTTATTATAAATGCGTAAATCATAGGTTGTAGTAAATAAAAGAATAAAGCAAAAGCGTTTAAGTTTATCATTGTATTTATTCATTTTTATTATTATCACTACTATGTACAATAATCATTATAAGAAAAAAAAATAAACAGCTTAAAAGAAGCCATGTGTATATTTTTATTATTATCTTTTGCTTCATCAATAAGATATATGTTGTTTAATGCAATGGACAATTATTTAACAATTTTGAAAATTTGTAACAGCCTTTTATTGATTAAACAGAAAAAATCTAACATATTAAAAGTTTACTTCTGATTATGTATATTCCATTCGTTCAAACAACAACTTAAGCTAATTGTGATCATATAATATGATACTACGTATATTCACGGTTATTATGCAATTTTTTTCAAGTCATTTAGTCAAGGCTAGCTCGAGTAATGACGAGCCGAACACTATTTTTAGCCAAGGTTAGTACATTGACCATGTGTTTACAGCACACGCACAATAGTCAAAACCGAAGATTTCGCTGCGACTCCATTGGAGTCGCAGCTTGTGCTAGTTTTAGATTCGACTCCATTGGAGTATCATATAGTTTAGCATTTTCTAAATTATATTTTGTAGCCAAAGATTCAATGTATTTTGTTTGACTTAAAGTCATCTTACGTTTATCATCACTATAATCTATATCTATTCCAATATAACTTCCAATTTTTCCTAAGTATTTCATTGCAAATCTTTCCTTTAGACTAGATTTGACTTCATTTATTTTGTTTTTATCTCGACAACAGATTAAGAGATCATCTACAAAGACTAGAATATATATTGAATCTTTGCTTGTATTATTTACATATAAACAGTGATCGTAGTTACTTCGCACAAAGTTTAATTTTTCGATAAAATTGTTGAAGCAATCATACCAGGCCCTTGGGCTTTCTCGTAATCCGTATAATGCCTTTTGCAATTTGCAAACCTTATTGTCTCCGGTTTCATAACCTTTCGGTTCATTAACATAAACTTCTGTTTTTACATAACCATTCAAAAATGCTGTCTCAACATCCATTTGCTCTATAAATAAATTATTTTTACAATTATAAGACAATAAAATTTCCAAAGTTTGCATTTTTCCTACTGGTGAATAAACATTTTCTAAATAATCTTTTTGTTGAAATCCTCTTACAACTAATCTCGCTTTATAAACATTATTATTTTTCTTTTTATAAACCCATTTTACATCAATGACTTTATTATCTTTTGATCTTTCAACAATTTCCAAGTATTATTTTTCTTTAAACTATTAATTTCGGAGTCCATCGCAATTTTCCATTGTTTATATTCATTTGAGTTTAACGCCTCCTCAAATGTATGCGGTACATTTGCATCAATGTGATTTACATAGATAAAGTGAGATACAGGATTTCCATACCTATTTACAGGACTTTTCTTTCTATTAGATTTTCTTTGTACTTTTAAACTTGAATTGTCATTTTCAGCGATATCAAAAGTTAATTTGTTATCTCTACTTTCCCCGAAGGTCTGAGTAGAGATAAGAGATTTCGTTTGATTTGAATTTACATCATATTCATGAATTTTGGATTCTTTTTCCAGTATTTCATTTTCTACGTTTTCAGATTCGCTATTTTCCAAATCTCTATCTTTTTCATCATCTAGTTTTTCTAAACAAATAATTTTACTATTTTCCTCAACTACTTGTACATGTCTAGCATGAATGACTCTACCATTGACTAGAACTTTATAGCCATTTTCTACATAGCCTACTAGTACACCTAATTGGGCTTTATCATCCCATTTGCTTTTTCACAACACTTCTGGAATTCTTACGAAGACTCGACTACCATAAATTTTCAAATTTTCTACATTAGGTTTGATACCAAAAAATATTTCGTAAGGAGTTTTATTTTCTGCTGTATTTGCAATTGTACGGTTTTTTAAATACGCGACCGTTTTTATGATTTCGGGCCAGTAACGTCTATGTATTTTGGCTTCACGCATTAAACATCTGCCCATATCCATTGCAAATCTGTTATATCTTTCCGCTACTCCATTTAGTTCATGGATGTAGGGTGGGCATGGCAATAATTCAATTCCTTTAGACTTTACAAAATTGTAGATTTCGTGATTAAAATATTCTTTACCATTATCGCAACGTAATTTTTTAACCCTTTTATTAAATTTATTTTCTACTAGATTAACAAATTCTTTCAAACAACTTGCAGTCTCTGATTTATTTTTAATACAAAAGATTCTAGTGCATTTACTGTAATCATCAACAAATGTTAAAAAATATTTTTCCCCACCATAACCAGTAGTATTATGTGGACCATTCAAATCAGTATGAATCAATTCTAAAATTTCAGTTGTTTTTGATCTGCTATTTTCAAACGGTACATTCGCCATTTTGCTTTCTATACAATTTGCGCATTTCATTTCGACATTTTCGATTTTTTCTGGCAGTCCTTCAACTAATCTATTAGTTACCAATTTATTTAAATATTGAAAATTTACATGGCCTAATGCCCTATGCCATTTTTCTTTGTCAGTTAGTTTTATTGAATTTACATACATGGATTTATTTTTCTTTTCTAATACAAAACTTTTCATATAAAACAAATTTTCCTTTTTGTTTGCTACAGCTATTAACTCTCTAGATTTATTAAAAATTTTTGCAATATCTTTAATGCCTTCAACGTAATAGACATTTTTTATATCAACATATTTTTGATTATAATAATTTTTAAAATAAGTTTTAACAGTACCTATTTTGGTTGCTTTTAACATTTTACCGTCTGGTAATTTTACATCAATAGGATTTTTCAAATCTACACATTTATCAAAGAATTTATCATGTTTTATAATATGATCTGTGCAACCACTATCTAACAACCAATCTATTTCGCTACAATTTTCACTAAAACTTGTTACATGATTTACTTCACTTGTTTTATTATTCTTATACTTTTCCCGAGGGTAGGTATAAGAATTGTTCGAGTCGTGGCATACCTGTGTTGTCCATGATTCAGATAAATAGTTGCCCTGTTGCTCGCTTAAAGAGTCTGGGTTGACCTTGTCCTCTGCCTCGGCCACGACCTCTGTAGTTTCCACCTCTGTTGTAGGCTCTTCGATGACCTCGTTGACCTTGACTGGATTGAGCACCTCGTCCTCGGTTGCTCTGCTGTGGTCGTCTCGTGCATGCATTTTTGTAGTGTCCAACTTTTCCACAGTTGTAACATTTACCTTCAAACTTGGCTGTAAAAGTACTTACATTACTCTTTTTATTTACATAATAGTAAAATTCCCGCAGAGGTAAACGCAGTTACCTGTTCGCGAGGCCGGTATACTTACTAACTATAGTTCCTTATAACTAAAATAAAAATCTATTTCAATATATGTAGTACCTAACTTACACTTTAACAGTTTTACAATATAAAAGATTGATTAATAACATTTTAATAAAATTTGTATACAGAATACATAGCAATTTATAAATAACATTTTTTTTTTTTTTAGATGTGAAACTTAACTCATTCTCTTAGTTTATAAGTATAATTCTTAGAGCGTAAAGTTTTTAGGTTATTTGGCAGATCATTATAAACTCCTATGGCTTTAATGTAACTATTCTTATTTTATTCCTAGTTTTGCTTTCTGAATTTAAAAATTTAACTTTTAATGCGTTGTAGTGGTATATTAGTGATTCATATGCAAATAGTTGCCCAATACTCAATGGATTATCCTGAGCAAAATTATTATTGTTTATGATTTTCAAAATTCTTTTTTGTAGCCTTTGTAATAGATTGGTAGCAGTAGAGTAAGCACCACGTACCCCAAGCTATTATACCATAATTTATAACACTATGAAAAATGCATAATATATCATTTTAATTTATAAGTTTTAATTTGCATAAATCTATTAATCTTTCTAAAAATAAATACCATATGTTTCAACTTATTTATTAAATACTGTATATGATTTATCCATTTCATATTATAATCAAAAATAATTCCTAAGTACTTGGTATTTTCAACTCTTTCGATGTCTTTGCCATCAATTTGTATTAAAAAATCTTTAGGTACGCTATCAGAGTAGTTCCCGATAGTCATAAAAACTGTTTTGTCAATGTTTAGTGATAGCTTATTTAGTGCAAGCCAGTTAGATACTTTATACAAGTAGTTAGTCATTTTTTCCTCTACTCCTGTCCAAGAACTATCCGTCGAAATAATTGCTGTATCATCCGCATATGATATTATTGAATTTGCAGGCATATTTTGCAAGAGATCATTAACATATATAATAAAAAACAGTGGACCTAAGATAGTACCTTGTGGTACACCAGTAGTAATTGTTTTGGATTCGCTTATACAGTCATTAATTTTTATTCTTTGATTTCTACCTTCCAGATAACTTGTTATAAGTTTGTGTGCCGTGCCTTTGATTCCATAATTGTAAAGTTTATCAAGTAGTATCTTATGATCTACCGTATCAAAAGCTTTCGCAAGATCGAGAAAAGTGATTGCAATCGGTGTACTATTGTCTAATTTCTCATAAATAATCTTGGTTATTTCTGCCAGAGCATCTTTCGCACCTCTATTTTTAACAAAACCATATTGATTACTGGAAAAAATATTAAATGTAGTAATAAAACTCAATATTCTATTATAAATGATTTTTTCGAAGATCTTTGCTACATTGGATATTAAAGATATTGGTCTATAATTAGTTATATTCCTCTTGTTTCCAGTTTTATGTATCGGTATTATATTAGCATTTTTTAACGCAGTCGGCCATATAGATTTTTCTATGCATATATTTATAATATGTACCAGTGGGTCTACTATGTACTGTGTTAGAGTTTTTAGTGATTTAGAGTTTATGTTGTCTACTCCTCCATTCTTTAATTTCATATTTTGAATTATGCCAGCAATTTCAAAATAGTTAGTAGGCGTAATAAAAATAGAATTATTATTTATCTTTGGTAATTTGACGTTTACATTCATTGGTTGCACTATTTGATCACTCAATGTTTTGCCGATGCTACTAAAGTAAGAGTTGAAATGGTTAGCAATATCTGTATTATTATTTATTAAATTTTTCCTATCATCATAAATCTGGTTTATATTTCTATCTTTTTTCGTATTTTTACCTAGTTTTTGTTTAATTACTCTCCACAGGTTTCTGGGATTATCACTATTTTTTACAACCTGATCTCTATCATATATTATTTTTGCTTCTTTAATTACCCTATTTAAAATTTTAATATAATTCCGATATTCTATCTTTAGATTCACATTATTTGGTTCAGTTTTCCATAATTTGTATAGTATTTCTTTTCTTTCTCAAGAATTTAGTATTGCCTTAGTGATCCATTTACTTCTGGGTACTGTGTTATTATGTTTATTGTTCAATTTCTTTATGAAAGTAGCCCGTTGTACACAATTATTTATTTTTTCTAACAATGTATTCACAGCTACATTAGGATCATGCATTGACAATACTGTACTCCATTTTTCTCTACTGGCTATGCTACTTAATTTATCGTAATTTATTTGAGTTATTGATTCTTCTATTTTTTTTTCTTAAATTTACTTAATGCTGTAAATAATGGGTAATGATCTGTTACTGTACTTAAATAATTATAATTTTTCTCTTTAATTTTTGATTTGACATAGTCTACTGTCCTTTGATCTTCTGGAATGTCATCAATGAAATCTTCTATGTAGCTGTAGCTTGGTGGTAGTGCTTGTATTAAATACCTCATCTTCTCTGTTTCCTCTAGTTTCCTCGTTCACGTTTTTCTCGAATTCTGCGAAAAAATCGTCTACTTGATCAAAATTCTTCAATTTTACTTCTTCCAGCTTTCCTCTGCAGATTATTTGTAGCGACGTGGATTGCGTCGAATACATTTTATCGAATTTTTCCATCATGTCAAATACTGATTTACATTCACCAATATATTCTAATTGTTTATCGGATACAGTGCTTATTATGATGGTTCTTGCTTTTAAATCCATTTTCTTCCAATCTGCTTCTTTATCTTTGTAAGCAGCAGTTATTTTACTACTTGCAGGTTCGTTACACTCTTTATATTCTAATAAAATCATTAATCTTATTTTCCAACTGGAGTTATTTGCACCATCAAAAACGGGCATCATGATATCTTCAACTTTAGCTTGCTTCGCCATTTTTATTTCTTCGATGCTTATATTCTTATACACTTGAGTTTTGAGTACAATAATTTTCTTCAATTATTTTAAACATAATTTTCTAATCGGATTTCTTATATTTTCCTTCCAAACAATTTCTTTATTCTCTAATTCGTGATCTTGAATTACTTTTAGTTTAAGCCACGAGAACATGTGCTTAACCTCGAAATTTCCACGTACTCTGTACTAGCACGTTACCACGTTTTTCACTTGCCGACTTTAATCTATTGACATCGCACTTTAATCTTTATTAATTTTCAAAAATCTTCTTATTGTTTAGTACCTGACAACTTCATCTTCGTCACTGAGCATATATTTTTTAACTTTAACCTTTTCTTAACTGGTTAATTTTCACTTGAAATTTTTCTTTATTTCGACAGACGTTTCGACGCAAAAATGTCTAATTTTCATGCTTCACAAGCTTATAATTTTTCTGAGAAATTTTCTCCTTTAATTTCACTACTCAATTTTTCACTGTGCGATTCAGTTTGTTAACAATAACCGTTAACTTCTTTTCACGTGGCTCTTCTTCTAACCTCTAAATTTTTGAATATCCTTCACATGACTCGAGAGTCAATGTGCGGGATAGAATAATGATACAAACCACGCTTTGCTACCATGTTGGAAAGGATGCGTGGAATAAATAATAATAACTTTGAGGATTTAATGATAATATATTGAAAGGCTTGAGAGCCTAGTCGGCAGTACATCCGCTCTACTCGGATTCTTACAGGCAAGAGGGAGTATAGTACAGTGTCGCATAGTCTGACTCCACGAAGCTGCGTATACAGTATAGTATGTGCTTAGAGTATATACGCGAGGTATACGCGAGATGGCGCGACGAGTACTGTTTTAAGTATTACGACTGTATAAATTTACATATTACAACAAAAACCATTTAAATCTTTTCACATCAATGATATATATGTACGCACAGATCTATTTTCAGTTTTTTCACCCTTACACACGCGTTATTTTACTATTAAATTTGTTTTCCTTAACAAATACACTTTTTTTAACCTCGGTATTCTGCTTGACCGTCAAAGTAATTAAATCTCATCCTAGATGTAACCTAGGCGGTTTAGTGACGGTGATCTTGGCCAGTCCATCTCCCCAAGGCAGGGACAAGGCTTGCGACTGCATTTCCCGCAGCGGTAGCAACGGCAGCGCCAACAATCATCCCAGAGATGGGGACCATGTTTGACTGCTTAGCATGATAAGCATACTGCTCCTTGTGGCACCTCCGTGCCAATGAGTCCCTCTAGACGGGCTATCTCGTTTTCAAGCCAGTGGAATCGCTGTAGCTTCTTCTCTATGAGCGCCTGCTCACGTGCCAAATCCTACGCGGCTTTAAGTGCATCTCCTTTTTGTTTTATTGGAAAAAAAATCAAGGACTGACTTATTATAGCATGCGCTGGGACTATTTATACAGACAAATCAAAGCTTCCCTTTCCAACTCATTTTCCAAAAGTCCTACTGTAGTATATTTTCAATTAACGTTATTTTTAAGTTCTATTGTTTTTTATGCAACTTCATATTATTGATTGTAATTAATAACTGTCATTCAAAATAAACCTATCTTTGAGTAAACATCTTTGCACTTTCTTTAAGTTTACTCTATACATATACAATATTTTGGTGTCAGAATTGGTTTCGAAAATACGCCGATTACTTGATTTTCTATATTCTACTTCAATATCATGCAAAGAGAAATAGTGAAAAGTGCATATTTTCAATGCAAATCAACGTCAATATAACCATGTCGAACGTAGAGGAACCTTCTACTGCATTGATTGCTGCTGTGACGGAGGCGTTTGCGGATGCTCTGAGGATTGCTATTCCACAAGTTACCACTCCTGTTACAAGCCAGCCTGAATCTACTTCTCAAGATCAACCCAAAGCTCCTCCGTTTAAGTATCAAGAATATCGGTCGTCCGACAGAACGACAGTCAACGATTATTTCAAGAGATTCGAGTGGGCATTACAACTGATACACCAGAAAGTCGTACGTATCAACAAATTCGCACTGTTTTAATTGCAAATTTCGACGTCAAGAAAAATAAATATTCAGAAAGTGTTAAGTTTCGACAAATTGTACAGCTACAGAATGAATCATTTGCTAATTTCTCACTACGATTAAAGCAAGGGGCTACTTTCTGCGAATACGACACATTTCTCGACAGGATGCTGATTAAACAGCTCCTACATGGTCTCACCGATCGTGATATGCGCGACGAAATAATCGCCAAGAAACCTACTACATTCAAAGACGCTTACGAAATAGCACATACATTGGAGTCAACTCGTCAAACAGCGGATGAGGTTACCTCTACTTCTAATAAGATACATGCGCTATCTTATTCAATGACGCATTTCAAGCATAAACGGAATGCTTTACATACATCGCGCATTGCTTCTCGGAAGCAAGATCATGGTGAACAACAAGGTCAGTATGCTTATTATGGATGCGGAGAACGTCACAAATGCAGTGAGTGTCCATTTTGTACTTCTGAGTGTGATAAGTGCAAAAAACGTGGGCACATAGCGAAAGTTTGCAGAGCTTCATCTTTGCTTTCTACTTCTCAAATACAAAGTTTTGAAGAACCTGCACAACAAATAGATACACTGAAATGTTTCAACGCAGTCGGAGAAATCCACGTTATTGATAAGTCTTGTGGTAAGAAAATACTTCAAGTGCTCATTAAAGGTCACAAATTAAATATGGAATTAGATTCTGGTCCACCATATGGTTTCATTGGATGCGATACACTTCGTAACCTCAAACCTAATTTTCAATTACAGCCAACTTTTAAGAAATTCATAAGTTACTCGCAACATCGCCTCAACTGCATCGGGACTTGCTCTGTTAATGTCTCATTTGGTTCTATATCTCGTCAACTTCCAGTCTACATTATTCAAGGCTCTTACGATTCCTTATTTGGTCGTGAATGGATCTCACAATTCAGTCACGAAATTGATTTGATCGAACTCTTTTCTCCAATCAAGGTTAATGCCCTTTCTACTCTTCCATCTTTATTAACTCATGATAAACAAGCACAGCTGGATCAACTTTTGACAAGGTACGCTAAAGTTTTCAGTAAAACAACTGGAAAGCTTACTGGACCTTCAGTTAAGGTACATTTTAAACCTGGAACTTCTCAATTAAACGTGGAGAGCATGGAGTGATTGGGTTTAGATTTATTTCTCGATTTATTTGCCTTCCTAAGTTGTGTGAGGTGTAGTTTAATAGTATATTTTGTACCGGGACAAGTACAAGGGCGTAAAGCGGGCTTTTTTAGGCTAAGTGTGGAGTTTGCAGTACAAGTCAAGGCGAGTTAGCCCGAGCCGCAGACAAATACTGCAACCACACGAGGCCAAAAAGCCCGTTCAGTACACCTTAGTGCACATCAGCATGTGTTGAATTTCAAGCGAGTTTAGAAGATTTGCCAATGAATTTAGAAGCTTTTGCAGAAGGTACTTTTGCGCCCGCTGCAGCATTTTTTCGCCCGCCGGTCTGAAAACGACTACTTTTGTCCCTAATTTCAGGTCAAAAAACGCAAAGATCATGCATGTGTTACAAAAATTAATTATAGTACTCGAGGAACGGGTAATTAAATTAACACATTTAGGTTTTAGATTTATTTTTCGCTTTGCTTGCCTTCTTTCAATGTCCTGACGTGTTTTTGAAGTAAATTATTGTACTCGGGGAGCGTGGGGCAATTGGGTATACACATTTAAGTTTTAGATTTATTCTTCGCTTTGCTCGCCTTCCATTGATGTGCTGACGTGTTTTCAAATTAAATTATTCTACTCGGGGAGCGTGAAGTAATTTGGTTTACACATTTAGATTATATATTTATTCACCGCTTAGCTTGCCTGCTTTTAATGTGTGAGGTATAGTTAAAATAAATGATTACACTCAGAGAGCGTGGGGTGATTGGGTTTAAGCGTTTTTGGTTTAGATTCATTCCTCGCTTTGATTGCCTTCGTCCGATGTGCTAACGTAGGATTTTGGTGAATGTTGTTTTAAAAAAAGGTCGCGTGGAAAACGTTAGTTGAACAATTTTGGCCTTACATTTTATCCTCGCCTTTCTCTGATGTGCCAATACAGTTTTAAAATAAAAAATTTATCAATATGAAGCGATTAATATTTTTTTGCCACAATACCAGAATTTCGATGTCAGATTCATGCTTAGCAACCCCAAAAACGGTATATATTTGATCCTCTTTATGAATCGTATGAAAAAAGTGAATTTCGCCATAATTTATGTAAAATCGATTGTTTAAGCAAATGATTTCGCAAATCTAGTAACACATTTGTGATCAGCGTAATAATTTGCATAAACAGCATTGTTTGAAAAATAATTATGCAAATCTGTTATCAAATTTGTGTTCAGCGACCCTAAAATCTTAGGACTGATGTGCTTTCTAGTTTCTTTTGCGTACTTTCTCATTAATAAAAATACGACAATAAACAAATTTTCAAAGCCATATAGTACAAAAACGCATGCAGTGGTCGGCTATTTCGAATTGTCATTGTCAAATTGTGGTTAAGCGATGGCAAAAATACGACTAGAAACAAATTTTCAGAGCCATATAGTACAAAAACGCATGCCGTGGACGGTCATTTTGCATCAGCTATGTTTAATTTTTGTTCCTTAATTGTTATTCGTATAGATTATAAATTTTAACAATCGATGCCTTTACTTATGGATTATCAATATTTATCCTGTTAAACCTGCAATTCACGTTTAATATTCGTTTTGATTGAAATAAAATCAAGGTTGATATCAAGGTTGGAATCAAGGAGAAACGGTCACGACATTCCTCGGTCCTGGAGTGTAAAATATATTAATCTTATTATTGAAAAGCAGTGAACATTTACTTAATGTGTGTCGTAATTTTGACGACAGATTCAAAATGAGTTTAATTTATAATTTTTTATGGGGATACCAGGTAGTGCGGTTTTATTGCAATAAAGAGATTTTTGTTCTTTATAATAAAAATAAATATATTCAAATAAATATATAATAGAATATTGTCTAAATCTTGCATATATTCTAAGTATCACATAAATTAAATAAGTAAATCCGCTTTGATTTTTACAAAAATAAATAACAGATACGCGTTTAAGTTGCGTTATCTGATTGAATCGTAATGTTTCAAGAAGAGATCTTATGCAGATACGCTTAAGTTTGTGTTTTCTGTTCGTGTTCGAATATTTTATAAGTTTGAAGTCGGTAACGAAATTTTTCTATATTTTTCTTTTACATGAATTGGAAATTTTACAAGTATAGGACGGATACGCGTTATGTTGCGATATCGTTGCCTATCTTGAAATTTTATAAGTATAAGAAATATTCGAAAATATATAAAAAAGTCGTTTACCTGCTCAAGGTATAAGTTGCTCAAGAGCAGGGACTAGGCGCTTTAGTTGCGCTGGCGCTTAAGTTGCGCTTCGGCTAGTGAGCTGGTACGGGTCGTGCGGTTCCTTATATGGGCCTCGGAGCGAGCGGGGATCGTGCCGCCTAAATTACTTTCACATTCATACATTCACACAGACATTCACACCTATATACAAAAACCATTCATACTAATACATTATAATACGCGCGCGCTGCGCCGCCGCTCCGCTACTCCTACTCTTGCGCCACTGCGCTCACCTTAGCTCTCTACATATGCTATCTAAATTGCTACCTACTTGCGACTTATAATTGCAGTTGGTAGTGATTCCGATAGACAAATTGAATATAATAAAGATACTTATTCTGTTACCTAAACTCTCATGTATGATTTCTCCCTTTGATATTCTGTAGTCCTCCTATCATTAAAAAGAACCTTTACTTTGGCGATCCTGCCAGGATACAAGCTTTTCAAGAACAAAGAAAGTAGAAAAAATACACGATCCCGATATGTATACCAGTAACCTTTCCCTGGCCTGGGGATGAGTTAACAAACAATCCGGATAGTGCGAAAAACGAATTAAACAACCGGATGGCTGACATCGCCGAGGATCAAGAAGACCTGCGACGTATGATTGAAGCGCTGGCAGGAAAACTATATGAACAGGAAGAAAAGAATGAAGCACTCGAGACAACCAACGGAGAAATCCGTAAAAGGCTCGGAGAAGCCCTGGAAAAGGTCGAAAAGTTGGAAAGAGAGTTAGCCACTGAACGCGCTAAAGTCGATCAGCGTCTATCCAAATTGGAGGAAAACGTGATCGAAATAATTTTTAGAATCGCAAATCTGCGTCTCGAAGAAAGTCTGAAACCATCAAAGTTGAAATTAGTGATTGTCGTGAGGAGTCGGTGGTGAAAACCATTGTAAAAAAAATCTAGCAAAATTTAATCAGTCGAAAGTGAGAAAGGCAGAGAGAGAATAATCAACTCTAAATAGGCACGAAACTATTTACACAAAGAGGCGGTTCGTGCTTTATGACAAATTGTGGTCAATGACTTATAATGTTGCATAATTAATAATTTTATTAGAAAGTCTACTGTAAAATCCCGGAATAAAGTAATTCGTGGCAACCGTGAGAGCAAAGTTTATCCGCGGTCATAAGGTTTAGGCGCGAAAAGAAAGAGACGCGCGATTCCCGCGCAAATCTTGGATTTCGTAACGTCAAGAAACGACACGACACACCGCCATATTGGAGTTTGAAATAACCGTTGCTGCGCGGTATGACTGAGAAGGCGGGAAAAGAATTCGACTGGATTGTTCCTTGTCATTTGTTCGAAAGAGACCTCAGTACCATTGGTTCTACTATGACTTATAAAACAGAAATTGAATATCTGAGTATCTCTGTGAAAGAATAAATTACAGGGAATAAATCTAGAGAAAATCCAATTGGCGAAGTGAAACGGGGAGTCAGAAACGTACAGATGACAGTAAAAAAAAAAAAGAATAACAAATAAAAATGAAACCTCGAAAAAAAAAATTGTTTACTTAGGGTGGGCTTGCATTCTCGTCCGCGGGTGGGAAGACGCGAAATCTGCCACTGAGCTACATGGTGAGCGGGAAAACAAATACTCAAACTAATTGATTTGAAGAGTTAAGGTGGAATCTTCACGTGGTCGTAATATCTAGAATCCCATCTGCACTTGTGATAATCTAGCTTGAAATTTAATTTATGGTTAATGACTTATAATGTTTCATGAATTAAGTCAAGAGTGAGAGAATCGCTGCCACAGGGACAACCTAATATTGTGGATACAAGATAGATAATTATAAAAGCAAAATCAAAATGGTGAAAACGCGGAAGAATAAACAATTGGAACTAGCACTTGATAAAATGACAGAACGGCATGACAAACTCGAACAGTCCTTTGCCAAACTAAAAGGGGATGCCGTAAATGAGTCATCACTGAAGCCTGAAGCGCTCGGCTTCAGTGAGCAATTGCATGAGATAATGCAATGTGTTTTATCGTATATTGAAAAAAACGAGAAAGTGATGACAGAAGTGCACAAAAGTATTGAAATTAACTAACGATCAGCAATGAATCAGATAGAGGAAATTAAGGGCAAAGTGAACTTGAATGAGAAAGAAGTCGACAAAAGGTGCAAGAAAAGAGATAAAGAAACCCGAGACTGGTGTATAAAGAATCACAATAAAGCCTCCATGGTACTGAATGAGTTAAAGCCCAAGATTCAAGATTTAACATCAGAAGTCCAAACCATCAAAAAACTTTCAGAGGATTTAGGAGCGGACATTGATGCCGGCTGCAAATTGATGGTTAGTGCCAAAAGTGATTTGGAGAAGCTAATGGATTTGAGAATTGAGAGAATACTTCAATGCTACATGCAAAATAATTTACAAAAGATGTTTGAAAATAGGTAAAATGACAAAGTAACTGTTGTAATATGTAAATTTATACAGTCGTAATACATAAAAAGTACTCGTCACACCATCTACTGGTTGACGACGATTTCGTGCAACGAGACAAGCTCGAGCAAACGCGAGCATAGTGCGCATGCCTCACGTATATACTCTAAGCGCATACTATACTGTATACTCGATTTCGTGGAGTCAGACTATGCGATACTGTACCATACTCTCTCTCTCTCTCTCTCTCTCT
>JAZHPH010000733.1:0-24969 GCA_037356405.1 Nasonia oneida | reverse complement strand
CGCGCAGCGAGTTTGATAATAAAATGCGTGGCACATCGGAGAGAGGCTGCGTGTGGGGTAAGTGGGATTGGCAGCTTTCGTTTTAGATTTATTTCTCGCTCTTGCTTGCGTTTCTCCACTGTGCCCCGTATTTTATTATTAAACTCGCTGCGCGTGGGGTAAGTTGGTTTTGATGCTTTGGTTTTAGATTTACATCTTATCGTGTTTTGCCTTCCTCCGATTTACTCCGTATTTTATTGTCGAACTCGCTACGCGTAGGGTAGGTGGGTTTGGAGCGCTTCGGGTTTCAATTTTTTTTATTATGAAATTTGCTGCGCGTGGGGTAAGTAAGAATAATAATATTATTATTCCAGTTGACAACACAATGGTTGTTCCTTATAATAACTTTTTATTGAAAAAGTATAAGTGTCATATTAATGTCGAATATGTGCATCAATTCAAAGTATTAAATACACATTCGATTATATTCACAAAGGTGCAGATAGAGCATTATGTAAGATGAAAAAAATTGAAAATCCAAATAATTCTAGCGAAGATACTCCCATAGTACATGATGAACTCACTCAGTATGTAGATGGTAGATATTTAAGCCCAATGGAAGCTGCTTGGCGTCTACAAGGATATCCTCTTTGTGGTAAAATACCCGCTGTAGAACGTCTAGGAATCCATACAAAAGATCAACAACATATATTTTACGAAGAAACTAAAGAATTTCAAGCCTTAAACAATAAAGAAACTACTTTAACAGCATGGTTTAAATTAAATAAAATTGATGATTTTGCAAAAACACTTAAATATGTTTAACTGCCTGAATATTATAGATTTAATAAAAAATCAAAATCTTTGATGAAACGTTCACGTTCTTCTCAATACAATACTATTGCTCGACTTAATATCGTATCACCAAAAGTTACTGAGAGATTTTTTTTTTTTAAATCAATACTAAATCGAGCAAGAAGTCCAACTTCATTTGAAGTTTTGAAAAATCATAAAGATATAGAGTATCAAACATATAATGACGCAGCACTTGCATTGGGCTTAATAGAAGATGATTCACATATTTTTATTATTTTTGAAGAAGCTTGTCACATCATGTTACCATTTCAATTACGTACATTTTTTGCATGGTTTATTTTAGCAGAAAACATACAAGGTAATACAATTTCGAACAAATTTAAAAATTATTTCACCGAAGATTTTAAGACAAATAAAGAGAATAATGCTCTATCTCATATTCAAATTATATTAGAGAATGGAGAAAAATCTTGTAAGGATTTCAGTTTACAGAACCAAATAGTATTATTAATGATGATGCAACATCTATAGATAATGTCTTACAAAGTGCCGATATCTTTAAATGTATGTTTGATCAATTGACCAATGACCCAAAGGCAATTTTTGAAGAGTTAGCTGACAATGAACAAAAATTTATTTCATTGATGGACCTGGAGGTTCGGGAAAAACGTTTTTATATAAAACATTAATTTATTATTACATGTCATTAAACAAGAAAGTTTTATCAATGGCATGGACTAGTATCGCGTCTATTTTGTTACCTAGGGGATTGACAAGTCATCGAACCTTCAGATTGCCTTTAGATTTAAATAATATTGAAAGTGCTTTTTTGAAATTAGAGTCTGACAAGAAAAGATTAAGAGAGGCAGATTTAATAATTTGGGATGAAGCTTCAATGATACTTAAAAAAGCTTTAGAAATTATTAATCGTACTTTACAAAATGTATGTCGTAACGATATTCCTTTTGCGGGAAAATTAATCGTATTAGCAGGAGATTTCAGACAAATTCTTCCAGTAATTAAACATGGATACCGAAACTCTATCATAGAAGAAACAATTAATTATTCAACTTTGTGGCCTCTTTTTAAAATCTTGAAGCTCAATAAAAATATACGTTCGAATAATGTAGAATTTTCCTCTTTTTTTTTAGAAATAGGAGAAGGTAAAGTCGATACATTTGCAATTCCTCAAAAATGGAAAACTACCGATGTTTGAATGAAATTTATAAAAATATTAATTTAGGTGCTTCCGTTAGTAGCGTGATCTTAGCTCCTCATAATGAAGACATCAAAATTTTAAATAAGAAAGTTCTAAAATTATTACATGGCGAATCAAAGACATATTATAGTGTAGATTATGCAACACATAAAGGAGTAGATCAAACAGAGGAAAATATTTATTTAAATTATCCAGTTGAAATGTTGAATAATATCAGAGAATGTCTTCCACCACATAAACTTAATTTGAAAGTAAATGCAATAGTGATGTTAATTAGAAATTTAAGTATTACAGATGGTTTATGTAATGGCACTCGTTTAAAGATTACCAAATTATATGAGTATAACATTGAAGCAGAAATAATTACAGGCGAAAACATTGGACAGAAAGTTTTTATACCGAGAATAACACTAAACACCGAAAATTCATCTTCGTTCCCATTTACTCTTTTTAGAAAACAATTCCCAATCATATTAGCGTTTGTCATAACGCTAATAAATAACATAAATAAATCACAAGGCCAAAGTTCAATAGGAATTTTTTTGAAACGACCATTGTTTTCGCATGGTCAATTATATGTTGCATTATCTCGATGTCGAAATCCTTATAATATACGTATTCAGAATGAGTCAGGTGAATCAATACAAAATATTGTTTGGAATTAAATTTTAAATATTTGATTCAAAACTGCTTAGTCAATTCTTAGGGTTTTCGATCATAGAATAAATTATTATTCAATTTTTTTTAGATTATTTTCAAATAAAAGACATGTATTTGTATTAACTTCTTGCTGCTTTTCAATTTCGAATTTTAAAATCATCTTGTAGACATTCAAATTAGTATGCATAGATACTTCTTTTTTAAATTATTTTACAAGAATTCAGAACAATGCAGAACAAAACAGAAACATAAATGATCGTTTAATAACAATAATGAATTAATTTCATATTATTATAGGACATGATATAATAATGTCTAATTAATTTATAAATATTAAATGATTATTTAACATATTTACTTAAAAAAAGTTTCCATTGAGATTTCGTCCTGTTAAAAAATATAGAAAAAAATCAAGATTTATTATCAAATTAACTACGTATTTAAATTTCTTTTTTCAATATGATCACGTAAAATTAATTAACCGATAAAAATTAATAAAAGTTAATTTTTCTTAATTATATCATATTTTACGTAATTCAAAGGCGAAAAATTTAATTTAAATACAAAACTGATTTGATAACAAATTGATTAATATCCATTATTTTTAACAAGATATTATTTAGATTAAATGCATAAATTAAAAATATTAAAATGATTATAAAGATTGTAAACTTTTTTTAAGTAAATATGTTTCTGCAGGATGGAGGATGGTATTAGGTGGAGTCTTAGGGGAGGAGGACTGGTATCTAAGACTCCCGTGGTTATATGGCTCTAGGCGATGATTCCACGGTTTTTTATTAAATTATTATATAAAAAATTCAAACTGTTAACAATAGATAATTTCTAACTTGATATATATCCAAATCAATAGTATAATTTTATTTACTAAATGAGACTATTGTTCATAGTAGCCTTTATTTTATATAATTATATAATGTCATATAATTACGTAAAATAATTGGCGAATTATTTAAATAATAATTTAAGAAAAACAAAAAAAATCAACGCTCCTGAAACACATTGTATATCCATATTATAATGTGCTTCTGACAGTTCCATTTTTTTAATAATGGTATAATGATTTGTTACAATGAAATTAAGAAGAGCGACAAAATTTCCTTTATTGGAAAAACGGTATAACGATGGGTTAAAGTTTAAATTGAGAAGATAATAACGACAGATTTCCACACCACCCAAGAAGTACTGTCAGAAGCACATTATAATATGGATATACAATGTGTTTCAGGCGCGTTGATTTTTTTTGTTTTCTTAAAGTATTATTTAAGTAATTCGCCAATTATTTTACGTAATTATATGACATGATATATTTATATAAAATAAAGGCTACTATGAACATATATATATATATATATATATATATATATATATATTCGAGGGTGATGGTTTAACTCCTAACGCGCCCTCCCTCTAAGTGTTTTTAGTGTGAGGTGATTTAATCTGTGTGTGTGCTGCAAGTGCTGTTGTATTTAAACAAAACTACATGAATTTGATTCTAGTGTTCTGGGAATTTAATTAATGAATGAAGGCATGAAACTTCGAAATGCCAAGTGTTGTAATTACTCTTTCTGCTTGTGATGTTCTGCAATGAGTTTAGTGTGTGTCTATATGCTCTCCAAAAATTCAAAATTCACAGTGCGCAAAACAAGTGTAAATGATAAAAAATAATAAATATGTTTCTAAATTGTGTGTGTACAACTGAAACAAGCACCAGTGAAGGTCATGGTCTGTGCAATTCGTTTAAAATGTGCTTTTTTGAGCGAAGAGTGGCTGTTTATTAATTCAATGATTTTTATTAAAATATGTGGTGTTTGAGATCGCGTATAACCTTTACCGTAGCTTTAATTTAAACTGAGTAGTGTTGGTGCAATCATTTTAAAAGACTTACAAAAAATTCATTTGTTATTTTGATTCTGTTCTGGAAAATTGAAAATTGAAAATTGGTGAGTGATTTTTGTACTTGTGTGAAAATGTGTTTGAGATATTCATCTGTTTTTATGTGTTTATACGTAGACAGACATAAGTGGAATTGTTTTACATTTCTGTAAGTGTCGAAGTTTCTCGATTCTTACTTCGAGAAACTTCGTCACTTAACAAATTATAACTATAAGTATGTATTGTAACGGGCGGGGATAGCGCCCGTAAGATATAGTCGGCCCGAGTGCAGGGTAGTGCGTCGTTGGTTCAGTGGTTAGAGTACACGTCTTGAGATCTCGGGGACGTGGGGTCGAATCCTCTTCGTCGCTTACCTTTTGTGCGAATTAGTTCCCAGAAACCCTGTTGCATGACGCCCCACGTTGGGCGCCAATTTGTAACGGAGCAACTGGACTTGTGCACGGCGGCCACGAAGTCGCTGCCGTGTCACTGAGCGGTTGATAACTATACTGTCTAATCCGCCACGGCTCTTTCTCGATGATGCTGGAATCGTCGACGGACGTTAGCCGTCGGTACAATGACGACTCTGTGCGATGCAGCTGGGTTACCCGCGAATACAAAATGCACGGCGAATAAAGCTCGCGGCGTCTGTAATTCGCGTCGGTATCAATTCAAGAGGAGTCCAGAGACTTACGGGATCGCAGTGCACGTAGTAGCACGAGGTCCGGTGTGCGAGGTCAATGGCGGTCGTTCGACGTGTTCAGGACTTAACCGAGGGCTACTAGGGATAAGAGCAGTGCGACGTATTTATTTTTATTAATATTTATTTTGCCTAGTATTATTTATTTTGGCGAACGTTTCTACGCTATTTAATTCTCACATGCGCGAACGACAAGGCGATTCGTGGCGATAGGCCAGTACGGTTAGGAGTGGTTTTATAATCATTTCTAGACTGCCACGACCTCAGTAGGGAGTTTTACTCCACGGATTTTGAAGGTCACTTTCAGTGCAGAAAAGCTAAAGGGCTGATCTGTGACTGCCAGGCCAGAGAGTTGAGTGGTGGGAGGCGTTGACGCGGGTGCATGACTGCGCTTATAGCTATAGATACAGAGGAGCGCGCACTGCTTCGAGTCCCTTCGGTAATCCTCGGAAAAGCGCCTTTGTTTCAGCGGGCCCGGGTTTTCGGCGGCTCGAGTGCTCGGGTCTGCAGGTCTGCAACTTCATAATTATTTGTTTGAGTCTTATTTATTGACCTTTTTACTTGACTTTATTAACTTTATTCCTGAACAGACGGCTGGTGGCGAGGAGGCGTTCCTCTTAGCCAGACTGCACAGCTCCTTGGTAGTCTGGATGCGAGTGCTGCGGAATCTCGCGTTCACGCGATCGATGAGGATGGTCTCGGCCTCGAGTTGTCCGTACTCTCGCCTCGACGATGCTTCTGCCAGGGTTTAATCTCTCGGTTGGACGTGGAACCTCCGCCAGAATCTTCTTATGCGAAGCTAGCTCCGGACACTAATGGGACCTCTTTACTCCCAGGTGGCCACCCACAAAACACCGTGGCTCTTCCTCCCTCTTCCTCCGCTCGCTGCTGCTCCATAATGAGCCACCGATAAACCTGGCTTTATTATAGCTTAAAATAACAAAGGAGCTTAGACGCGTGACGTGAGCGAAGAGCGTGTGATGGCTTGAGGAGCTGGCAAGCAGTAAGACATCGAGCAGAGAGCGCCGCCGAGCTTAGCAGCGGGTCCCGTGATTGAGACGGCTTGACATCTTGGGGCGCTGTGGCACCATCGGACAGGGCTCAGTGTCGCATAATATCGCCAATATTCCATTAAATAAAAACATGTACAATTTGTTTAATAAAAATAGAATTATAGTAGAACTATGTCCACCTTTTGTATACGAGCTGAAGGGAACAGCTGAGCGCTATAATAGGACGATAATGAACTCGGCTAGACGTTTACTTTGCGATTTAAAATTAAGTAGTAAATACTGTCCAGAAATTGTAAAAGTCGTAGCGTTCTTAAAAAACAGGACTATAACAAATACGAGTGAAAATAAAAATACGTTTGAAATATTTTTTGGAAAAAAGCCAAACATTAGTAATTTAAAATTATACGAGATTAAAGTATTTGTTAGAGTTCCTAAATAAAAAGACAATCTGAATGGGATGAAAAAGACGAAATTGGTATACTAGTACACTATGAAAGAGTTGGATACAGAGTTTTAGTTAACAACAAAATAATAGCCACAAGACATGTAGATTTTGTAGAAGAAAATAAAAATTAACTTGGATTTAAAGGTGAAGACGAAAGTGATAATGAATCAGTCATTAGTATGAATGAAAACTCTTAATCAAACGAAATTGAAGAAAATGTCATAAATGAAAATAAGAAAAATAGAAGACTAAAGTAATAAAACAAATAAAAATGTCGATAACAAAGGAATCGAACTGCGAAGATCACAACGCAAACAAAAACAACCAGATAGATATGGTCGATCCGATTCGTATTATATTTATGTAAATATTGTAAGCGCAGATAGTCCGACAACTTACGAAGAAGCTTTACGCGGAAACAATTTAGATTTATAGAAATAGGCTATGAACAGAGAAATAAATTGTTTAAATAAAAATAAAACTTAGCAATTAGTAGAAAAGACGAAATATAAGGAAATTTTAGATTTCAAATGTGTATTTACCGATAATCCGATAATCAAAAAAGTACTGAAAGATTTATATTCTCCAGTAGTTGAAGTTCAAACATTGAAGTTATTGTTATCATATTGTTGTAAAAATAGTTTAATGATTGGATATATATGGAAAAATAAAATCAGAAGTATTTGTAAACCAACCTTTAGGTTACAATGATAAAACTGAAAAAATTATAAACTAGAAAAAGCGTTGTATGGACTGCGAGAAAGCCCGATAGCTTGGTACGAATGTTTCGACCACTATATACAAAAATTAGGATTTGAGAGGATTATTGCTTGTACACAAAATAGTTACAATGAAACTCGTTACAAATACGCGTTAAGAGTTTCAAAATATTTGTATTTGAAATTTAAGTAGATTTCAAAATAGTTACAATGAAACTCGTTACAAATACGCGTTAAGAGTTTCAAAATATTTGTATTTGACCAAAGATTTGAAGTTAACATACAGAAAGAATGTAAATGATGAAGTCATGGACTGTTTTGTTGATGCTGATTAGGCAGGAGATAAATCCTATAGGAAATCCACGACGGAATTCATAATAAAATTGTTTAAAAATGTAATATATTCGTAAGTCTGAAAACAGGGCAGTGTGACCAAATCGTTAACAGCCGCTGAGTACGTAGCTTTGTCAGAAGCACTAAACGAAATCAAGGTATTAAAGATTTGTTAAAAGACTAAAAAATAAAAATGTATGAGGATAATAACAGAATATGGAAATATAACAAAAAATTCGAAGAACATTGAAGTACATTATCACTTTGTAAATGTAAGTTAGAAAAAAAAATAAATTGACATTGTAAAAGTAGACTCGGAAAATAATATTGCTAATATTTTAACGAAAGCTCTTGAAAGAATTACATTTAAAACATTTGAAACACTTTTGAATATTGTTTAATGTTTATGTAGCATATAAATTAAGGAGGTGTGTTAAGATATGAGTAATTTCTATGCTACATCAGACTAGCCTGTACAGAGTATGGACTGTATAGAGTATGTAAGCAGGCATGCGCGCGGTACTATAGCAAGCGTGAGAGTCGAGCACGCAGCAGCGATAGCATAGATATAGTATGACCTATGCACATGAACTATAGTAGACAAGCAGCCCGGCCGCAGAGAGCGTAAGATGGCACGGTAGAGAGCGAGAGCACATGTTGCGTGTATCTGCCGACATCTATCCTCGTAATCCTTCGATTTTGTTAAATAAACGACGACAGATTAAAAATTAGAATAATCTAATAAAGTTTGAGAAGCAGACGAAGCCGCGGCGCCCGTGACACTATTTACTTCTATATGTTTGGAATTATCAATATACACAAAAAATACTCATCATTACTATTGGTGAGGTTATTTAACGTTAGTATGACCCCTTTTTTCAATGAGAAATGATCAATTTGGTTCTGTGTGGCCCCGTCCGGCGATGTCCACGTTGCTTTGTGTATGTCCTTGTACTCAATATACGTAGTTTTGCTTATAAGATCTTTTGCTGCCGCGAAATTTATGACCCTAATACCGTTATCGTTGCTGGCTTTGTGCAGGCTTTCTGCTACCTGCTCTAAAGTTTTGTAATAGAGATCCTTAGCTTCTTCTTCTTTGTCCTCCGTAGGACAGTGTACATTAATAAATAAATATCTATACCATTCACTTTCGATGATGATATACGAGAGCCTATCAATGACGGATTTGGAACTTTTACTTAAATGTATGATGCTTTTGCTTACGACAAATCCGGTGCCTAGGGATCTCCCGCTCCCATCCCCATACAGGTACGTGAAGTTACCCGATGCCAGTACTCCGCCATCTGGCCACCGCGATTCCTGTATTGCTACCAAATCTAGATTGTACCTATCAGCTTCCTTTATGAGTTCTTTAAACGCGCCTGCTCTGTATAGACTGCGAACATTCCAAGTTCCGACCCTTAAGTCCCTCTTAGTTTGGTTTTGATTTTTTTGAGCCATGATAGTATGTTAAACCCGCACGCTTTGGATCCTGTTCCGATCGCAGGTAAGTCCACCGTTCTAGAGGTGATAACCCCCATACCTCTCTAGAACTAAGTATGAGAGCTTTCCGACTTTGACGAGGACAGTGTCAACTCCTCGTCAGACACACTATGGTTTCATTCTCGTATCCTAACGCCCCCCTGCAAGGCAGCGCGCCTTCGCTGGCATCGTTACCGCGTAAGACCAGGTGACGAATCATTCTACACATCCCCTTTCGGGGCAGTTGTCATCGCTTCCGCATCCTCCTCGGCAGCAGGATTTTTGCTCATTTTTGTAATGTGTGATGAAAGAGATAGATTAAAAGATAAGAGATAATGTGAAGTGTTTTTTTGTTGTGGTAGTTGCGTAGTGTTTCTAGATGAATGCGTTCGACAGTGTGATCTCATCACACCCACGCCTGTTCCTATCGGCTGTCCGCGGCTGCTTATTCAATTTATTCGCAGCTAACCTCCTTCTCAGGGGCTGTATCCACAACCTGAGGACGCGCTGTGTAGTGGTGACAGGCACCCACCCGTACAGGGTGGCCGATGACGAGGTCTAGGTAGAGCGCTTTATGGTTTTTGGTGTCCAGGTTTAATAATTATTCAAGGGTGATGTCCAGGTGTACAGGGTGTCCGATGGCGAGGTCTGGTTAGAGCGCTTCGTGGTTTTTGGTGTTTAGGTGTAGAAATCATTCGAGGACGGTGTCCAGGTATTCAGGGTTGCCGATGACGAGGTCTAGTTAGAGCGCCCTGTATTTTTGGTGTAAAAATTATTCAAGGTTGATGTCCAGGTGTACAGGGTGGCCGATGACGAAGTCTAGGTGGGGCGCTCTGTGGTTTTTGGTTTCTAGGTGTAAAAATTATTCAAGGGTGGTGCCTAGGTGTACAAGGTGGCCGGTGATTAGGTCTAGGTAGCGCGCTACGTGGTTTTTTGTGTCCAGCTGTGGAAATCTTTCAACGAAGGTGTCCAGCTGTACAGGGTGGTCGGTAAATAGGTCTGGGTAGAGCGCTCCGTGGTTTTTGGTGAGCCTTTGACTCGAGAGGTCTGTTTTAAGCAGACGTTGTTAGTGTCCCAGCAGTATAGTCACGCTGTAGTATCGCGGACTAGCATCTGTGCAAGATTATGTCGCTTGCCCTTACCTGGTGTGGCTTATGTCAGCAAGCGTATTTACTCCTTCTGTCCTCGACTTGATGGTTTCAGGTTGATTCACGGATTTTATAGATTATTAATAATAATTATACACTGATGATTAATTGTTATGGTTTATTTTTATTGGAGACGACCCAGAACTCAGCAGATGTTACAATTTTGTATAATTCAGTTATTATAGTATTGATGTTATTACGTAGTGCGGTGGTTTATTTATAGTTACTTTTGACGTTTGTACGATTAAACTTAACTTACGATATATTTGTATATTCGTTCGCTTTTGTCACCTGGAACTGGATAGTCCTTCGTGGCACGTCAGATACTGATTGGCCTTACTCTACACGATTACTCGTGGCAAGTTCAGAGATTAGAGGAGAGATTGCCGATGAGCATGGGCGAAAGCGTGCGGTGCGATATGCAGTCGTAAGCTAGCGCCGCCCTGCGGTTTCGCTCCGAACTATACGCATCTAGAAGCAGCAGAGGATAAGTAGGGGCCGTACGTAACTAGCTTCCCCAGCAGCAGCAGCGGAGAGGAAGTAGAGAGTACACAATCACATCGCGGCGCGGCAAAGCATAGAGGAGAAATAACCGTAACTGTCAAGGATTCGGGCTTACGCGGTGAATATGAATCATAAACAATTAGCTCTAAGCCCTTAATGTCAGTGGCCATGATCGTCTTTATGAAATCAACCCTCATAATTAAAAACTTTAATTTTTTAGACGGATTATGGTTTAACCGACACAAACACGTTAAGCTTAAGTTTAAACAAAGCTAAATTAAACTAAAAAGCCACCCCCAGCCTCCCAATAAACATATGCTACTTTCAGTTTTCATACACCAACGGCGATCGTGGCGGCGCGGTCTACGTTGTTGCTTGGTATTTATATGCACTCGAGTTCGAGTCCGAGGTTTGGCAGATTTTTTTCTTTTTTTTATTTGCTTATAAAGTGTTTATAATACGTAAAAACAATAAGAAATATTATTATTCTTTTAGTATGTAGGGGACGTGCAATGTGTAACTACAATTATTTATAGTTTTATGGGTAACAAAAATACAATTTTAAATAAATTTACATTATTTTATCAGTACGATAACGTTTTCACAATCACATTAAAACGAAAAAATTAAGCTTAAGCTTAAACAAAATTAAATTAAACTAAAAACCGACCCCAGCCTCCCGATAAACATATGCTACTTTCAGTTTTTCTTTATCAACGATGATTGTGGCGGCGCGGTCTACGTTGTTGCTTGGTATTCTTATGCACTCGGGTTCGAGTCCGAGTCTCAGCAAATCTTTTTTTTCTACATACTGATAAAATATACAGTATACAATAATAACGCAGTATGCCATTCTGCTTCTGCAATTATATTTCAATTTAGGTAAGTATACGGTGAGCCTGCCATAAATATAGGTATAATTTACTTCTTAATTGTTTATGAAAAAAAAGTATTCAATGAAACTTCTTGAATTTTAGGAATACAAATTAATAATTTTTTTTTAATATCAATGTAATTAATAAAACGTTATCGTACTAATAAGATAATTTAAATTTATTTAAAATTGTATTTTTTCTTTACGCAAAAAGCTATAAATAATGATAGTTATACATTGCAGATCCCCTCTGTACCGTATACTTACCTAAATTGAAATATAATTGCAGAAGTAGAATGGCATATTGCGTTATTATTGTATACTATATATTTTATCAGCAAGTAGAAAAAAAAATTGCTGAGACTTGGACTCGAACCCGAGTGCATACGAATAGCAAGCAACAACATCGACCGCGCCGCCACGATCATCGTTGACATATGAAAACTGAAAGTAGCATATGTTTATCGGGAGACTGGGGTGGCTTATTAGTTTAATTTAGCTTTGTTTAAGCTTAAGCTTAACTTGTTTGTGTCGGTTTAACCATAATCCCTCTAAAAAATTAAAGTTCTCAATCATGAGTTTTCAAACTTTTAGATTCTAATTTTTTTACACTTATATTGTTGTTTAAACATTCTTTTTAGTCCAATAATATGCCCGAATAGTTATTTGGCGTTGGTTGAAACTACCGCGAGGTGTGGATGCGCAAATTCGACAGTCGCCGTTTGTCACTTTTCCTCCGATGCGTATACTTCCCCTACGCTCCTTTTCTAGAGATGCGTATAGTTCGATCGCAGGCCGCAAGTGGCGTCATGATCGAATTCGCCACGCATTTTTAACACGGCATCGGCAATCTCTCCTCTAATCTCTGGCAAGTTTTACGATCTTATCTAAGTTGCTCTATGGTTTCCCACTAACGCCGGTCTGCTATCGACGGACCCTTAGCCTATTTGCGCGATGCAGACTCTCAAACCAGAAGACAAGGAGTTTTACTATATCTTGCACACAGAGTTTGAGTGTTTTCTACGCACTCAATAGGCGATGCGTACAGAGGGATAGCACTGGTACTCGCTGACCGGGTACAGCTACACGACAACAGGTTACTTATACAAAAGGTGCTCCGTGGATCGTTTTCTGGACTTTTAAAGCCTCGGTGACGATTCAAAGAGTTGTGAAATTAAATAAAACGCGGCAACAATCAACATCTGACTTGCAAGGATGATGTACAAAATTAAGTCAGTAATACGCGCGTATAAGAAGTGCTGACTCGTAGGTCAAAGCACTCGCTCCGATGTTCGGCGATCGGTTTCGTACTGTCACAATCGGTTTAGTATACGTCGTCTGTATGAGTACACGAATGCAGTCGTACAGGCGTTATACATATACGTAAATGCTGAAGTATGTGTGAACATGGGACATTACATCCGTAATGAAAGAGAATATCTAGCGTAAGACTTTACCCTTAAAGCGCTTCTTTATGAAACATAAACATACCTGTATATGTTTACTTATATTTACACAGAAAGTAGTTGTAATTAAAATTTTTTTTTGAGATTTAAAAAAAATTATAAATATGATATTGATGATTTTATTCTTACTTTCATGAAAATCTAATACTGCCAGTGTTACGGCATCAACCCACGGTGACCGTTTCTGCATTCCAATACCATAACCAGATCTTCCAAAAAGTTCACCAGCTGTGACTAATTCACAATCTTGTGCTGCTTCAAATTCTAAACGGGAGCTATCCCAAATAAACGCCATGAGCTTCCTTAAAAAGTTAGAATAATTCAATAACAGATGATTTATGAGAAAAAAATTACATGTTTACAAATGTGTTATGCAACATTCTTACTTTTTTTCGTGCAACCCAGTTACTATGCGATTCATCGCCAGGGACTTACAAACTAACCCAGTAGCGCCAGACGCTTTCCTCGAGCGTCAGAGTCTCGTGACTCTTCGTTTCTCAGTGCAAGGTTTTGCGGGGATTTTCACTCGGCTAGCTGCAGCTCCAAAAACGCTAAGAAGAGAGGATGGTTTGGTAAAATCAAAACACGTCGGTAGTCAGGCGATGTTTTATATTATAGTTAAACTCCTACAATTCTTAACCGAAATCCGCACAAATTATTGAGATAGCCCGTAAACATAGACAACCATAACAAACAGATATCCGTACACGAAAGATACCCCGCGTGACTCGCGCGCTTCTCAAGGCTCAAGGAACAACTCACTTTCACACTTTTGATAAGTAATCTCTCTATATTATTTATTAATCCAATAAACGGGCAAACAAACAAAGAGATAATACAATAATTACAGAATAAAACAACATAAATTAATTAATTCTACGGATATTGAACGTGGGCTCATAAGGGGAGTAATGTATATGTATAAGGCAGAATGAGGAGACGCTGGATGCTCACATAAAACTAATGTTTGTCTGCCTTGCGGCTTAACTGAAATTGAGCGTGAGAGTATCGTGTCCAGACCCAGGGATGGATACTGTATGGGCTAAACGAATGAGTAGACAAACGAGGTTAGTCGGTGTTTGAAACCTGCTAGATTCGGAGTGCAACGAATCTCGTCGGGGAGGGCATTCCAGCATCTCCTGATCCTGCTCAACGAAGAATAAAATCGGTAGTTTCGATGAGAGTCGGTCTCCTCAATGGCTCTGGGGTTCCGTAGCGCATAAGACACGTGGCGGGATACGAAGGCATTGTTCAGTGACTCGCAATTGAACAGCTTATGGGCAACCTTAAACGCCAGAGTACAGTCGTAAAAATGCAGAACCGAACGGATAGGATGGACATTCACGTCCAGCTCTAAGTCACGATAATCGTGATCGGAGAAGAGCATGGGACGAAACAATTTGAACGCTGCATAGCGAAGAAATTTGTGCTGGATAGACTCCAGCCTTTCAATTTGACATCTCTTGTAAGGGGCCCAAATTTGTGAACAATATAGAAAGTGAGGTAAAACTAGGGAATTGTACAAATAGAGTATAGACTCGAAATCGGAAAACTGATGTATTGTGCGTTTTAAGAACCCAATTAAGCTGGCCGTTTTTGAACAAATATAATCTATATGTATGTCGAATGAGAGGATAGAGTCGAACCAGACCCCAAGATCTCGAATCACCGAAATTCTCGGCAACGAGGCTGAGCCCATGGTATAGTCGTGGCACAACGGGCTCCGACGTCCACTAAAAGAGATGACAAAGCACTTCGTAAGATTTAGGCGGATCCCGTTGCGCCCCGACCAGCCCACGAGCGCATCCAGATCTTCTGGGGAACGCCAGAATTTACGTGTACAGGGTTAGACAAGGTGCCTCCGACGCGAACAGAGAAAGATCGGTCCGAGAGATACGATGCCAGCCAGCACAGCATATAACCATTAATTCCCAAACGGGACAGTTTGGACAAGAGGAGGTGTGAAAAGCGCCATTGTTTAGGAAAGTAACCACGAGCCAATGAGGTATTAAACACGTGCAAAATGGGCTCCCCCAGCTGGTTCCAACAACGTTTCTAAAAGTATGGAGAGGGGACGTCGGGTCCTGCATTCCCATTGTCCTTGAGCTCGCTTACAATACGTCGGGCAAACTCCGGATCGACTACGACTTGTGGGCGAGCGCCCTCGTCCGAGAGCGACATGAAATTGGAGTAATTACAGCGATGTGCCGTTGGATCATAAACAGAGCCAAAGAATTTGGCGAACAAATCGGCCCTATCACTATCAGAGGAGGACGATACGCCGTCGAGAACCACGCTGCTGGGGATACCCTCGTACTGTCTGAGTAATTTAACATAAGACCAGAATATATTAATAAAAAATCTTCGCCTCCGCCGCCGCCGTTTCAGAAATTCGCTTTCCCCCCATTTAGGTTATTGGGTTAAAATTATGCCTTTTTTTCACGTTATTGTTAACCCAACTTTCGTTATTCGGTTAATAATAAACCATTTTTACGTAATTTTACAGTTTCTGGCTTTCCCTCATTTTGGGTTATTGGGCTCTCCCTCAATTCATGTTTTTGGGTTAAAATTATGCTTCTTTTCACATTATTTTTAACCCAATTTTTTATATTGGGTTAACAATGAATGATTTTTACGTATTTTTACTGTTTCTGGCTCCCATCATTTTGGGTTATTAGCTCCCCCTCATTTTGGCACCCTCTTATTGGGCCACCGTCTTTTTTGGCTTGCCTTCATTTTATAACTTCCCCTTATTTGGGCGGCCCATGATATATATTTTACTCTTTCTCGCTTCGCTTGCCAATACCTTATTCGGATATAATATGCTATGATTAATTATTATCTATTAATTTACTAAATATGCAATTCAAAAAGTACTGACCGATTTTCACACCACACAAGGGGTACTGCCATGAATATACTGTAAATTTAGTAGAGTATGCTGTTAGTGGATTTTTTTTTAAATATTTTGTTGATAAACATCAATAATGTGTTTTTCTTAATTATCATAACTAACATTTATTACTCTTTATATAAGTCTCTTTACATTTATATTTTCACATTTATTATGTGTTTTTCTTCAATGTTTATTAGATATTTGATTAGAGTAAAATGTTTTTTAGTATCAAATTAATTTCATTATTGTTATTAATTTAATAACAAAAAAAGGGGTATCCCCAGTAGGCCTATTCTACTCTTATAATTTGCATTATAAAACTTTTTCATTATATGCGCACGAAAAAGGCCACTTTCCATGCATGTAAAAATAAAAGGAACTTAGCAGCGGAAGAAAAACTTGATTTTCCATTTATTTTAAGTAAAGTAATCTTTCTGGAAAAATTACTTTCTTGGGAGGAAAAAGTCCTTTCCTTTCAAGGAAGTAGTTTTTTCCTCACTCTGCAGCCTATCCGATAGATGTGTGTGTCTATATAAGTATTGCGACGTGTCGTTAGAATAACGACACGCGATTACAACACATAATTTCGAGCCGTTGATTCTCGGATGTATTTATGATAAATGCATCGGGGAATCAACAACGGTGGATTGTATTTTCTGTTATCCGGTACGCCTGGGGTTCCTAACCTCACCCGTCAGCGCCGGAGCCAGAGGTGGCTTCCCGGTACTGACGGAAAGAGCATCACTCGCGGACATAGCGCCAATGCGACACAGCAGAAACTCTGGGTCGCTGTTATATCGGCAGAACCATCGTACCTGTTGCTGGTGACGGCACCAGGAGGCTTCGCGTCGTCCTCGGGAATACGAGGAGATACGCGCGCGATAGCCATGAGGCCGCAACTGACCGTTGCGCATCCTCGCCGCGCATCTCGCTCGCAGAAATATTCGTACGAGTAGGGAAGCGCCGAGCCGCGAGCATATAGCTGCCGCGATAGTGTATAGCCGCGGAAAGAGGGAATGCGTGAGCCTCGGCGAGAGAGAGAGCCGCACAACTGACTCGCGTACAGTAGGCGTAAAGGCGCGTCGACACTCGCGAGCGTTGTTGGAAACTATGGCGCGTCGCCACTAGCAGTTTCCGTACTACTCATTATCGTCGCGAATGACCGCGTTAGGTGGCGTCAGGATGAGACAATAGTGCCAATTCGTAATTGGCGCCGCAGGACGCCATTAATATTCATTATGACTCGCATTCTTTCGCGCGGGAAAAATAATATATAGAGGGCGTTCCGAATGCGTCTTTTCCGGGACGCGCAGGGTCTCGCGTCGCGATGAAGTTTCCTCCTGTTCAATTCGTCGTCAACCCTGGAGCTGAACAGTTGGAGCAGTCGACGTAGTAGTCCGTCGTCGTAAAGTCGTAGAGTCGTACGTATGGAGTTGTCGAGTCGCGAGTTCGTAGAGTCGCGAGTGTTCGCGTAAACCACGAAGGGAGTTGTGACGAAAGAAATCGAGTGTTCTCGCCGTTTTGTTGTGGTACGAACCGCGCAAAATAAGCCATCAAGTATTGTCTGTTTCGGTTAGATGACGCGATCGCGGAATCTGGATGGAGAGAGATAAGGCGAACGGGACAAATTATATTTTTGATCGTGGCTCCAATAAGTCGAGGCCTAAATAATACTAAGAGGATTTTTGAGCCGTCTGTTGATCGCTAAGCGATCCAGATATCGTGAAGCAATTACGTAGCGCCGCTGTTGATCGCCAAGCGATCCAGCTTTACACAAAGAAGGTTTTCGAGCCGCTGTGAATCGACGACGATCCAGCAACGGTCTCGGGTAATGCGTAACGCCGCTGCTGATCGCTAAGCGATCCAGCTTCCCCAAGAGGAGGTATCGAGCCGCTGTCGATCATACGATCCAGCATGTTCGAGTGGCATTAGGTCGAGACGCCGTTGACTCGCTAAATCCGACATCAGGAAGACGACAGCGAGAACGGAATTACCAGCGAGACCAGAGAGTAAGTCTAACGGTTAGACGCCATCTTGAGGGTCGCCGCGTCCTTTGAATGCGACGCTGACGCCATATTTGGGCGATACGAATACGGGTTGAAGAGTCACGACAAAACGGTTGATCTTGTTATATTTACAGTCGAAGCTCGTTGTTTATTAAGTCAATCCAATTATCGATTGTGACAATTATTATTTATTGACGTCATGTAGCAGCAAGTAACATCACGCGTTTGATTCCAAGATACATTATTACGGGTAAAATTGTATTCAGACCAAGTCTGATCCGAACTGGGGGTTGCAGAATATACGAATATTGTTATCCAGATTAAACAGTGTGTAATAAGTTTTATTTCTACACCTCTGCCACGCCAGGCGTACCTGTTCCCATACCTACACGTTGTCCCCTTCTGTAGATGTAAGAGTCCGCGGTTCGAAGATCGAGTTAAAACAAGTGTAAATTGATGGTTTGCGTCACCAGAATCGGTTATAAAAAGCGCAACATCACAGTATTTTCAAAATTTTTAATATACTTTGTTTTACTTTGAAAAGCCCTCGAATTTCCCATTCCTTTCATATGCATGATAAGTGGCCTATTTGTGCACTTATCATAAAAAGTACGGTGTGCAACAACGGGGGGTAGTTTTTTCAGACTCTGGTGGTGTTTTGATTTCTGGTGGTGGTTCTCGTACTCAAAACATCACCCTTGCTAGAAAAAGCCAATTCCCCCCCCCCCCCCCCTAAGTTAAACAATATACTATTGCTTGCGTTTAAAATATAGTTTTTTCAATATTTTTTCATTTATTTTGTAAATATCTTTATTATGGGGCGATAAAGTAACTGTTTGAAAGATCATCATTTACAGATATAACTGAACCGTAAATATTATTGCATATGTTATTAGTTTTCTATTTATCTAGAATCTTAAAACTGTCAATATGTTCATCACCAATATTTAAAAGAAAAGATGAAAAATTAATATTTTCTGATCTCATATTTATCTTTAATTTAAACACCTTGAAATTCTCCAGAATATACACGAACAAATGCTATAATCTCCACTTCACTGCCGTACGTACCATTCATGGACATATGCATTTTATGAGTACTTTTATCAGTAATTTTTAAAGATTCGTCGCCTACGATAAATGGCTCAAAATAATTCTTATAAACATGATTTACAATTTTGGCTCTAATTTTCATATGATTTTCTTCCGTATTAAACAAAAAAATACGAAAAGCAACGAAATAAGCAATTGCCATCTCCAAGAATTTTTTTTGCTATTTCACATTCTAACATTTTATTGGATATTCTGTCCATCTACTATGTCACAATTTTATAGATTGAAAATACTTAACTTCAATGTTGAGTATGGTTCTCTTTATCTCTCTTTTTCTCTTTCTCTCTCTCCTTCTCTCTTTCAAATGATTGCAGCCTGGACTTAGTATCCCGCACAATAATTTATACATAAAAACTCGCGATTTGATTTTGAATTCAGTTTTATAGAAATAACCAAACTATTTGTGCATATAGCATTAAAAAATCGCGAGTATAACTTCGAATTTAACTCAAACTTAACCAAATTTTTGACGCGACGTGAATAGACGCGAATGAATACAAAGCTCACAAGAATTTGTTATATGTTGTTGATACGGTTGCTATGCATTATATTATAGGTAACCACTGCGAGTTTAAACATAATAGATTTTCGAAGGTCAAATACAATTAAAATTAGAACTGCAGTAGAAATATTTTCATCTTGTAAATTACTACCTATTTTAAAATTGAGGGTTGGCGAGCGAAGCGAGTTCAATTAAAAAATTAATCATTCTGGAATAAACAATTGTATCTGGAATAACAAATCGTAATGAGAAGATTTAGAAATTATAGAATTATACCATTAAAAATGAAAATTAAAATTAGGGGGTTGACGAGCGAAGCGAGCAGAGGGGTACCTCCCCTAGTTAAGGGGACACAACACCTTTAAACTTCGGAAAAATCGATTTTTTATTGCTTATTTTGACAGGAAATGTTCCGTAGAACACGCTCCTGAAACCCGTTTATCAAAAAAAAAAAACACAGCTGATATTGTCCTGGGATGTGTTTTACACTGAGTAAACACAGCTAATGTCTTAATACATAAAAAAGCTGATATTTCTTAAAAGTGTGTTTAAATTAATCTAAGTAGTGTTTGTAGTGTTTTTGGGGTTATAACTTATAACCCTAAAAAGAAAAAAAAGTGAAGTGTTAGTGTAAAAGCAGAGCAGTAAAGTTATTTAAAAAAGTGTGAAGTATAGTTATTTAAAAAATATGAAAACACAGAGGTCAAGTTCGTCCGTAAAACAAGACAAGGTGACGGTTTAGTGGGGGTAGGTAAGAACAACGACAATATGAAGTCATTGCAAAGAGCTATCCAAGACGCAATCGGACAAGTAGGCACGATTGAGAACAAGATCTCCAAGATAACACTAGAGATCAAGGACATCGATAGACTTATGACAAAGGAAGAGGTCAACAGTGCTATATCGGCCGTGACGGACTGTGGCGAAGAGAATGTTAAAACCCACCTGCTTGAACCAAACACGAGAGAGCAGAGGATGGCAGTGGTTGAATGAGACCAGACCAAGGCCGCCGCCCTGCTCAAAAAAGAAAAGATCCGCATCCGTTGCCTTGGCTAAGGGCACATAAAAGCCAAATGCAAAGGCCCTAACAGGAGCACTAGCTGTTGGAAGTGTGGTGTGGGTGGACATAGAGCGGCTGCATGCAACGTGCCGACCCAACAGATGAAGTGTTTTCTTTGCAAAGACGCCAAGACGCCTGAGGACAGGACGATGCACACATGAGGCACCGGACCGTGCGCAGTCTTCCAGACGGCTCTAAACGCAAGCAAGATCCAAAGATAATGGCAAGGATACTCCAAGGAAACCTGCACAGAATTAGGCTTGCACAGGATCTCCTAATCCAACACGTTAGGGAGCAGAAAGTGGACGTCCTACTGATTAGCGAACAATACAAGAACCTAGACCCTTATTTGGGTGCCTGGGCTTGGGTCGGCGAATACCGGCACAGGAAAAAACTACGTATGAAGAAGGATGGGTCGCATAACATTCTTCAGCGTATATCTGTCACAGATCCTAACTGCCGCTGAGTTTACAAGAAAACTAAGGGCATTAAAGGACGCTATTGGAGAGGTCCCCAGGGAAATCGTGATTGGGGACGACTTCAACTCGAGGGCCACGAAATGGGACATGCCGACGACGAACCCAAGAGGCAGAGCCATCCCCGAGATGGCAACCAGGCTGACCTTGAGTAGCGAACAAGGGTAATACCACTACCTACCGTAGAACAGGCTTCGGGGAATCCATACCGGATGTAACCTTCGTAAGCGAAATGTCAATCCACAACATAAGAGACTGGCACGTCACGGAAGAATATACAGCTAGCGACCACCAGTATATTCTATTCAATATCAACGAAGACCATCAAACCAGTACAAGGAGAAACCATAGTCGGGCGCCGAGATGAAACACCCGACGCATAAACCGAGAGACACTCGCGGAGTTAATTCAAAGTGCAAACCTCCCATCCAACGGGATCTCACACGAATTAGGCGGACGTGAAACAGCAGAGACAATAGTTGAGAGAACTACTAATTTGATTACTGAGATCTGCGATGCGACCATGCCCACGGTGTCTACCAGCCACCAGAGAAGGCCGGTATATTGGTGGACAGACGTTCATTGCGGAGCTTAAAAGAAAAAATTTCCATGCTAGAAGAAGGGTTCAAAGAGCCTGGAAACAAAAAGGCCTGAAGCCCGGGATCTTTTCAAAAGACAGGACGAATCGCGAGACATTATCAGGGACGCGATAAAAGAGAGTAAGCGCCGCTGGTCAAAGATCATCGACGACTTTGAGAAAAACCCATTCGGCGATGGCCACTGAGTTTTTTAGACACAATGGGAAAGACGGAAGAAGCACTGGTTAAACTGCGAATACTAAGGGCCGTATGCGAAGTGGGAGACCTTTTCGATAAACAGTATGGCTTTATAAAAGAACGATCCACTATAGGGGCCGTTAGAGAGGTAACAGACACGGTAAAGAGAGTAGAAGAAGTTAGTCACGTGACCAGAGACATTGTGATTCTAGTTACGTTAGACTAATGTAAAAAACGCGTTCAACTCGGCAAGATGGACCGACATACTTGCTGCCTTAGAATCATTCAGTATGCCGCGATACGTTATGCGTCTTACGGAAGATTATCTGAGGGACCGGGTTATCGAGTGTATGAAACACGTGAGACACACGTTTTTTGACTGCCCCCACTGGGCTAAAAAGTGTAGCGTGCTGGAGCTGACGATAGGGGCGTTCACGCCCGAGACTGTAGTCGAAACGATGCTCGGCAGCAAGCAGAATTGGGGCGAGATAACGGCATATGTGAAGACGGTTCTCTGCGCGAAAAACAATGACGGTTATTTACAAGACTAGTTGTCGGCTAGCATAGCTTAAGACAGGCGACCCCCCGAAAGAATGCAAAAGTGGATACCGGGGGGGTTTTCACTGGCCCTATAAGAAGTGCAGTTTTAGTGTGTATGCCTGGCGATAGTTCCGCGTTAGAAGAGTCCCACACACGGGAAGTCTTACACGACTCTTGACATGGTGCATCGAGCATTTCTTCATTTCTCGGGTAGAATAATTATTTATTTTTATGAGAATTTACTATATATTATACGACATTCATATGATCCTCATATGAGGATTCGGTCGAAAGTATCATATGATTATCATACGAGAACTCATATGATAATCATATGATATGATTATAATATGATTATTTTTAGTCGGCTTCTATCGCCTGCCTTCGATGTGCACACGTGTTTATTAAATAAATTATTGCACTTGGGGAGCATGGGGTAGTTGGATTTACGCATATTTGTTTTGAATTTTTTTCTCGCTTCTCTGGCCTTCCTCCGATGTTCCGAGGGGTTGTTTAAATAAATTATTGCACTTGGGAGCGTATGGTATTTGGGTTTACGCATTTTTGTTTTGTATTTATTTCTCGCTTCTCTTGGCTTCCTCCGATGTGCCAAGAGGTTGTTTAAATAAATTATTGCACTTGGGGAGCATGGGGTAGTTGGGTTTACGCATTTTATTTTGAATTTTATTCTCCTTCTCTGGGTTTCCTTCGATGTGCCCACGTGTTTTTTAAATAAATTATTGCACTTGGGAGCGTGGGGTATTGTTTTGGATTTTTTTCTCGCTTCTCTTGGCTTCCTCCGATGTGCCGAGTGGTTGTTAAAGACATTATTGCACTTAGTGAGCGTGGGTATTTGGTTTTACGGATTTTTGTTTTCTATTTATTTCTCGCTTCTCTTGGCTTCCTCCGATGTGCCGAGAGGTTGTTTAAATAAATTATTGCACTTGGGGAGCATGGGGTAGTTGGGTTTACGCATTTTATTTTGAATTTTATTCTCCTTCTCTTGCCTTCCTTCGATGTGCCGAGGGGTTGTTAAAATAAATTATTGCACTTGGGAGCGTGGGGTATTGTTTTGGATTTTTTTCTCGCTACTCTTGGCTTCCTCCGATGTACCGAGATGTTGTTTACATAAATTATTGCACTTGGGAGCGTGTGGTATTTGGGTTTACGCATTTTTGTTTTGGATATTTTTTTCGCTTCTCTTGGCTTCCTCCGATGTGCCGAGTGGTTGTTAAAGACATTATTGCACTTAGGAGCGTGGGGTATTGTTTTGGATTTTGTTCTCGCTTCTCTTGGGTTCCTCCGATGTGCCGAGGGGTTGTTAAAATAAATTATTGCACTTACAAGGAAAGGTACCCAACCCGAACTCACCGATTTTGATGATTTTCATATATGTTGTAGAACATAAAAAAATAAGAGACACGTATTTTTTTTATCGGCTAATTTTCACTTTTAATGGGTAAAAACCTCCCCTAAAGTTAACCCCCAAAAAGCGTTTTTTTTTAAATATCTCGGCTTAAAATTAATATTTTTCAATGAAACAAATTGGAGGTTATTTCTTACAAAAATAGCAAGTATTTCATGGTGATTTTAAGAGTAAGGGTAGCATCCCCAATTTTTTAGGGGTTGAAAACATATATTTTTTGGCATAATTTTATAATAAAAATGTTTAAACCGACTAAAAAAAATTGGAAAAAATGTTTAAACATCCTTAATAACAAAATTTAGTTCTACGTCTTTCGGTGTTTTCATAAATATTATCCCTAAGGGGGTAAACCACCCCTAACACAAAATAACTGTAAATATGTAATTCAATACATAATATTTCGTAGAAAGTTTGTATATAGAGGTTTTCGATGTCGCTGATTGCAAATCTGTTATCAGATTTTGAAAATTAAAAATGGCGGAACCAATATGGCGGACGGAAATATCGACAAAAAATTTTATATAATAAAAAAGTTTTAAACGACTAAAAAAATTGGAAAAAATTTGTAAACATCTATAATAAACAAATTAAGTTTTTCGATTTTTTCATAGATACTACCCTTTAGGGGGTAAACCACCCCTAACACAAAATAACTATAAGTATACTTCAATCCATAATATTTTGTAGAAGGTTTGTATATAAGGGTTTTCGAGATCTCTCTTTGCAAATCTGATATCAGATTTTGAAAATTAAAAATGGCGGAACCAATATGGCGGACGGAAATGTCGAAAAAAAATTTTAACTTTCATAAAAACTTGTTATAAATGTGTGATCTTTGTAGCCTGTACATGTGAACTAAAGAGCCTTAAACCCTAAACCCCTAAAGAACAAATAGGCTAAATGGTTGTGCTTTTTAACCAAAC
>JAZHPH010000732.1:0-24989 GCA_037356405.1 Nasonia oneida | reverse complement strand
AAGCTATTAATTAATCACGAAGATCGATTACAAGAGATCAAGAAACATCAGATTTTTGATGAAGAAGGAAAAGTTAAAAAACTAAATGATCCCATTTGGTCAATTATCTGTGACAATCTTAATATGAATCAGCTTACTAAGGAAACATATATGCATTCTAAAAATCTACTGACAGTTTCGACAGAATCAAAACAAAGTAAGATATGTGATGCAGACAAAATTGAAAAGTCTTTGATTTCGATTTCTAATAATGTGCTGTACAAGCCTATTGTGCAAGAACTATCCTTTTACCCAATCAGTATTTTTCATGGAGAAACAGTAGCCATAAGTTTTGTGTCAAATTTAAGTGAAAATTCTAATTCCATCTTCACTTCAATTGGGTTATTTGGTAGAAGTTTTATGTCGGCAGATACCAATTTATACTTATATTCTTTTGGCACAATATTTCTTGAGCAATGTATACCAATATGTCAAATATCATGTGAAAGAATATCAATTTTAATGCTCAACAGTTTTTTCAATAAATTATTAATGAATGGGTTACCAATACCACATCAAGTTACAGTGCATCATTCTTGGATCCACTACACATCTATAAATTCATCATTTAACATAAATGTAACTTATGAAGACTACTTGAATTTATGTTTTAAGTATTTGACAGAGGATAATCCTCTTGTACCAAGATGTGTGATCAACACCGATATAAAGCTCTTATTATTAAAAGTAAAAAAATGGGATTGTGTCCAAAAGAAGAGCTTGGAATCTGTCCGACTTTTTTATTTGTACTGCATCATCATGATCAGTAAACAACATGACCTAAATAAATTTCAAGAATTTTTACTACAGCGTATTATACAATACAAGGCCTTTCAGGATATTATTAACAGCTCTTGCTCTGAATCTAAGGATAATAAAGAAACCAAATATGAAATTTTAGCAGTCCTCTACAATTATGTAACAACATTCAATACAAGAGCATTATACAGTGCCAGAGTTTTAATTATAGCAAACATTTGTAATCCAAGTAGTTCTTGTTATACCTGGACTAGGAGCATTGGAGAATTTTATGGAGAACTAATGGGTTCTACTATATATAAACAGATCTCATGTGAACTATGTAACATAGTTACATATGAACATTATAATCGGATACATTTAAAAAAAGAACAAGTATTAAACGAACATTTGTCGAATATTGTGTATGATAGCCTTCAAGAAGTAAATAAATGTGATAAATGTGGAGATATATTGCACCTAAAAAAAACTAGAAATCAGAAATGTACTTTGTATAGATATAGAAAATTTACAAAACTGTACAACGAATAATACTATAAATACCATAGAACTAAACGAAATCATTCCAACAATAACAATAGGTCAGAAAACGCTAATATTGATAGGAATCTTTGTTTACGAAGAAGGTATTAGACATACCGAGTCAAGGCATTATATTGCTTATTGTAGAAGCATTGAAGGTTTTTGATACGAGTACAATGACTCCATTTCTAGAAATAAGGTGTCAAAAGTAAAAAATAACCTAAAGTTAAACGTAGCTTTACTATTTTACGTAGAAGTTGATGCCCAGAAAGTTAAAATATAAAGATACAAAAATTAACACAAAAATGTATAACTACATTTAATTTTAATATAATATGCATTTATTTATAAAAATAATGTTTTAAGATTAGTCTAGCGAGATACAAGGTGATTGAAATTACCAAATTAAGTATAAGTACTTTTAATGGACAAAACACGTTTTTACTTTATCACGCCTGATGCGTTGTGTTCTAAAGCTCTTCAGTATCAGCCTGCTTCGCACGTGGTTAGTTTTTAGAAGCTGTGAGCTTGCGTATAGTTTTTCGCATTACTGATAACAAGTTATAAATAAATACGTTCCTTTGGCCGTCATCAGCTGATGTAATACGTTTTCACTACGTACCATGTCATGTTTAGATACATATGTATATTTTAAATTTTAATTTCATAAATTTTTGTGTAAGAAATAAAAAATTACGGATTAACGTAAAAAATTGATAAAATTTTCCTTTTTATAATTTTGTATACTTTGTACTTTCTTACATAATATAAAGTATATACAAATTAGTTTACAACTAGCAGACTGCATCACGTACGTACAGAAACAAATCAAAGAAAACATTTATATATTTACAGCCTTACTCATTAAGTTAGTTACTCTATTATACGCGTATAAATGCTAATCATGGAAAAAAATAAGGCCCGTTTACACAGAGTGGGCGCTTTGCAAGTCTCGTCCGAGTACCTGAGGAGCTTTGCCGAATATGCTCTTCAAATTGTCGACGGTCTCGTTGTTCAAAATGTGATCAAAATAATGCGACAGGCAGGCTCGCTGCTGTCGACGAATGCCCTCGTTGCTGATGTCAATGCCGAACGACCATTGCCTGATGCGTTGATTTTTCGTGCTAAACATTTGAATAAATAATGCGTTAAGTAAAGCAATTTTTGTGACTCGACAACGATCAGTTAATTACTTACCCTTCTCACTGCAATCGTATTATTACAAGTAACAATCGTATTATTACACCACAAGACACCGCCGCTGAATTCATTAATAAACGTAAATTGATGGCTTGGAACCTATTCAAAAACAATGAAATCAGAATTAATTATCTTTATCTTTAATAAAGTAGCATTTTTTTTAAATTATCTTAAACTTCAATTACTTTGTTGAGGGGCAGAGGCGAGAATTTTTTCATCGTCCATAAAAACATTTCGACAGACTTGGTCGTACGCTGTTATCGGAGCATCGACCCAAGCGACTTCCGAATCTTGCACGAGAGAAATTCAATTTACTCACAAAGGCATCCGTCAAACGTATCTAGAATAATATCGAGTTTAATAATAAAGAACTTGTAATTTTTTTTATTCGTACTCAATTGCAACTGTTTGAGGGTCATAGTTACTTGATACTTAAATGTGCGTTTCTATCGTCAAACATTCTCAAAGGTCTCGTCGTCCAAAATAATGCGACATGCAGCTTCTCTGCTGTCGACTATGACCTCGTTGCTATGATGTCAATATCGAACGATTATTTGCCTGATACGTTTTGCTCTAAAACTCAGACAATAACACCGATGATGAACTTGAATTTTTTTAGCAATACTGCAAGAAATAGTCTCGCTGAGTTGTGCAGTTCGATCTCGATGGCACCACCTCGCAGGATGAATGTGCTGATCTTGGTATTGGGGCAGTCATCGAAGAAGTTGAACCGCTATAGTCTCCGATCTGCTTTTCCTCAAAGCTCTCGAATTATCAAAAAAGGCTATTATTGTTGATGTGGTTGACCGTGGTGATAACGACTCCGCCATGAGCCTCTATATTGTACAAGTTTAATAAAAAGAAAACCCTTTCATGAGAAATAAAATATTTATTGAAATTTTCATTATTGTAGATTCTAAGTAAATAATTATACCTGCTGCTTTTGTTTTCTTTTCTTGTCTTGAAATAATTCTTTTTTGGTGAAAATTTGGTGAATTGAGGAGTTGTTACAAGTTAAACAGTTAAATTACGTTTTATTATTGTTGAAAATTTGTCGCCAAAATGATAAGTACATAGTAGGATAAATAACAGTTTCAAGTCTAAAAAAAAAAAATAAATAAATTGTACGTATTTCATTGTTTGATTTGGTGAAATACTATAAATAAGTAGATATACTTACCCATGGGATGCTTGATGTGATTGTAATAATCAGGTACTTTGTTTATCAACGGGTTCCAAGAATAGCCAGACAGCAGTGTGATTCTTAACGGACACGTACTTATTATTGTTTGACCTACGACCTACACTCCCTGCAGATACATTTGGTATTGTTATGCTGCCTTCTTTCGCCAACATCTTTGCAGCATACTGAAATAGTTTGGGCATTCAGTTGTACACTTGAGATACAGTCTTTCCACCTGTACTGATCCATAAAAATATCATACGCCTCTGATCATGTTGGAATACGTCAATCGTGATTATTATCAATCTTCTCATCAAACTGTTTCAATATAACTATACATTATTTATGTTAGTTACTTTAGCATCCGATGGTTCTATTCTACCTTGAACCTGGCGAACAGACCACAATTCAGTCAAATAATTGGGTTTCATAGTGTTTAGAAAATGTTCTCTCCATAATCTTTCTAATTCAATACAAAACTATTTTCTCTTTATTCAAAGTACTGCAGAACATGTATTTCCCAGACTCGGATGCACTGATTCTTGTGGCCCAGAGGCTGAACTCAGTTCCCCCTCCATTATAGTAACCATATGTCCACCAACATGAACTGCAACACTTGTGTTGTTACTTTTAAATGCAGACTCAGGCTCAGACCCAGAGTGTTGTTTGAAACGTTTTTTTATCTGTCCAGGCACATAGACTTTTGCAGACTATAAATTTCTTATTTGGCTACTGCGAACACACCATTCTACTGCTTCTGCTATGGTTGGGAATGTTGATGGGTGTGATCGTTGCATAGATCCATAGATCTAAGAACATCAAGTGCTGTTCCTTCAACTATATCAATCACAACAACTCCAACCACATTTGGAACCAATGGTGTTGTCCTAACTGCGATAGAATCTCCTAAGCTGTGACCAACAAGAATTGCAGGTCGATTTTCTGATACTGATTCTAGTATATTGGTTACATCAGTTACTAGTGTGTTGATTAATAGAAGACCATCACCCTTTTTAGTAGAACTTCCATGACCTCTTAGGTCGATGGCCATAACATGACAATCACTAAACCATTCATGCTAATTTTTTAATTGAGATCCCGTGAGAGCACTATAACCACTTCCATGTAATAGTACTAATAAGGGACTTTCCCTTCCTTGTGAATACACGTAAAAAGTATTATCATTCACTGAAACAGATTGTCCATCATCCGGGTACTGAGACCAAAAGACTGGTTCATATAGTCTCTCTTCTGGCTTGGAACTCTGTGCTCCATTAGTCGAGATGACTTCACAAGTTTTACAAGAAACGGATCTTCTTGAACAAAACCTCTCCTAGTTGCTTTGAGTCATACCACTGGGCCTTTTTTAATCACATGTGTATAAAATATCACCATCTGGTGCTTGCAAATGACGGTTGTGATACAGTGGTTGATTTCTTGTTGGCGCACTGTTGTAGTAGTCGACATTATTAACTCAGATCATGTAGTCAGTAAATTAAAAAACCTCTAACCCTTGCTCACACTCTGTAGACCTTTGACGTAGAATACTAAACTTTCACATATAGATTGTTTCTGTATGTACAATCTTTTGCAGTATCTAAAAAAATAGGATGGTTTAATATTTAATAAAACAAATGAACTCAATGTTGGATTGTTAATTAAGCATACCTGAGTTCTGCTAAACTTTTTGGGCTTGGCAATGAATAGCGATGGGACAGGATACATAAATCCACAGTTCTAACCACTTGACAATTGTATACAATCTTTGGCAATAATAACCGTTGTGAGTTCTTCATTTACTCATTCACAATCAAATCCTAGAACTCTACTTTTTTTCATCGTCATCTTGACAATTTTTCTATTGTTATGTTGTTACACTGTGGCAGTATTATGCGATCTCTAAAAAGAATTAACTTTTAAAAAAGTATAAGGTTAGGCGAGTTTGATATATTCGGCAACAAAATTACAAATAGAAAAGAACTGAGATCAATCAAACAAAGTCAATTTTATTATATTTAATCGTAATGAAGCAAAGAACAACTCTCAAGATAATTACTACGTAACTTGCCTTGCCCGTTTCATTGTACTTATGGTGTTTGTATGACGTTCTAAAATGTAAAAAGAAAATTTTAGTTGTTCACCAATAAACAAAATGAAACGGGGAAGGCAAATTACGTAGTAATTATCTTGAGAGTTGTTCTTTGCTTCATTACGATTAAATATAATAAACTTGACTTTGTTTGATTGATCTCAGTTCTTTTCTATCTGTAATTTTGTTGCCGAATATATCAAACTCGCCTAACCTTTTACTTTTTTAAAAGTTAATTCTTTTTAGAGATTTCAATCCTTTTTAGTAAATTTTTTGAGTATTTCATATTCAACGTAGTAAAAATAAAGTATAAGCATTTTTAGCACCTTTTGACCACAGCTTTTTTGGTAACATTTTTATCACTAACATGAAATCACTGATTGTTCTGATATACACCACCCTCGAATTATTTCAACACCTAGACACTAAAAACCACGGTGCGAACTACCCAGACCTTGTCATCGACCACCCTGTAAACCTAGACGCCGTCCTCGTATGATTTTTACACCTAGACACCGAAAACAACCTAAACCTTGTCATCGGCTACCCTAGCAAGCTAGTTACTGTTACTGCTCCGGAACGCACAGCATGCACCGGCAACCTCTTAATTCTAAATATCGTAATATAATATTTTATATGAGAAAGCAATCCCCATGTGTATATAGCTTTGCGGCCAACTTCACGGTCCTAACACTTCTTGCGGCTAACTTAACGGTCCTTTCACATTTCGGGCTGAAGAAGAAAAACGTGATGATTTTAGCATTTTTGGATTATACACTCACATATTATAAAAATAAGCAGCCTTTTCACTAATATTTTTGTTGGAAATCATAGTTTAGCTCAGAAAACATTCTAATGAGCCAAAAAACCTTACCAACAGTAATGATAAGTATTTTTTTTTTGTATAATGAAAAATCCTAACACCAATATAGAAGTAAATAGTGTCACGGGCGCCGCAGCTTCGTCTGCTTCTCAAACTCGCCTTTGTGGCGCTACCGCGCCACTTGATACTTGGGAGCCAGAAACACAAGACCCATAGTAACGCACATAAAAAACATATCGTTTTTGCATATTTGAAACACTAAACAAATTCTTTCAATAAAATTGCATATATATTTACACACGGCTTTATGTACAGTTAACTCCTAATCTATTGCAGAAAATAGATTGTTTCTATATCCAATAAAATTTATCGCTAACAAAATTTATTGCTCAATTTTAGCAATAAATAATAAACAATGAAACTCCTACATTGCAGAGATCAGTTAGGAATGTCATACTTAACTGACTCTGGATAGTTTGTGTTTTGGACTGATAAAGTTTCTATTAAATCTGATCTTCAGTTTCACTGGCAATTCAGTAGTTACTTGAATCGCAATAAAATCGGCTTGCCATAGCCGCAGGTCAATTTTATAGTATGCACTAGCTAATAAGCTGGCTGAGTTTCTTGCCATAGCCAAGTAAATTTTTTCTGAGATGTATCAATGCACTTTGCATCTATCCTCTCTCTATCTTTAATGTTTACATTATTACAGCTGTGAGCTGATTAGATTGAAAATAAAACATGTGTATCAGCCATAAAGTCGACTACGGGCGAGCTGGACTCGCTTATTGGAATATGAAACAATGAATCATCACGCGGTGAATAAACCGCGAATTTGAGGTTTATCGGGGCTCAAATAGTTTTTGATTTATTACAAAAAAACTACAACCCCCACAATTTTCGGACTTGCTTTTGCAAACTTTGCAAACGATTCCGCAATTTCCAGTATTTTTTTTTATATTGATCCGAGAAAGTCATTCGTACAGTTCACGGAGCTGGAGGAAGGCCCACAGCGAGCGAGAGGGAAGGGAGACTCTCGAGGAGAGGGGCAGTATGCTTATACACGGACCGGCGTACCAAATCACCCCGGTAGATCCAGTATGCCTATGATCTGGTATGCCTATAGCCTAACTACTTTCTGCGATTACGCTTTCACTCTCCGAATATTCCTTTATCTTTGTCAGTTCTCTCCCAGTGCTTGAAAGGTTTGCGGTAACTTATATTCATTAAGTGTTCAAAGGCTTTAATGTCACAATGTAGAATACCTAATCCATAATTTAATGAATTTTCCTTTGGTGTAAATTTATTTTTTAAGTCATCAAATGCAGTCGTTGTGAGATTACAACATGGGCATCTTGACGAAGACGGATTGTCAGTAATCGTATTCAAACATTTGCCGTCGAATAAAGTAGGGAAAACTTCATATTGAAGACGTACTGATTTTCCATTTGCCAAGGTAAATTCATATTGCCGTCTTGTGTACTCGTTTATAATTAAGAAAGCTAAGGCCGAACTGGGCGTATGCCTTTCTTGAGGATCATTTATTTCGTTTTGTTCATCCTGTCTGTTGTTACTTTTCAAGTTGATCATATTTTTTGCGATAGATATTACTGTCTCATTATAGTTGGGATCACTGAGCTGATTATGCAAAGTTGATTCTGATGCATTTTTCAACGTACTTCTTTTTCGACCAGTGTTAATGTCGACCGCCTTTTTTTTGGCCTTCCTTTTACGTTAAAATTCCTATTATTCTTCCTTTTTCATCCCATATTGTACCTCTAATTAATTGGAGTAAAATTCACAAAAAGCTCTAATTTCGAATTATATTATTATCATACGAGTTTCTATATTTTGATAACTGAACTTATTGTAAAGAATATCTATAATACACAAACAGAAGAAAATTATTATTTTAAAAGTACTATAATTTAAAGTAACTTTAAGATAACTATTCTTGTAAAACTAACAAATAAAATGTAAAATTTTAACAAATAAATTTATGACAATATCACTCAAATATACAGACGGTTACTTAAGTTTCTTATAATATGTTAATAGTAGCATTCATTATATTGCAAATACAACAGTTACTTACAAAATTATAATTATTGTGATAAATAAAATAGTTGCAATATATTATAGAGAAATGTTACTCTTTTAAAAATTTTAAATACACTAATGTTTGGATGCTTTTATGAAAAAAATTATGGCTTTAAATGAGTTTTAAAATATTACTTTACACTTACCTTTATTTTATGTCATGATTACACGTGAAATGTACAATTAATTAAAAAACACCACTTATGAAAATCGCGATGTAAGTAAATGTACGCATGAAATATCTTATTATCTCTTTGCTATGTACACATCAACTGTCAAAGTTATACTAATACTCATGACACGCTAAAATTACATTATGATCAACATTCTTTCAAAATAATAGGTAAAATTTCAAGAACTGTAGTTCTGACGAAGAAGAAAACAAGTCAGGAATCGGTAAAGTATACAGTTCTAAACAAAGCAAAACAACGCAGTTTCTCGTGTTTATTATTTTGATGTATTAAAACTTTGTAAATTAAAATATACCTATTACATGTCGATTAAATTTTTTTTTAATAAATCTTATTGCCGATTTATATAAATTTCAAAATTTAAATAACACCTCATTTATGCAGATAAATGTGATTGAAAATTGCAGGGGTGGTTATAAAGTTTTGGACAAACTCATTTCTATGTATTGTTTCGCCTCACAGGAACCTAATTATAGATTAATTATTATATTATAGATTTTATTATTTATTTATTTAAAAAATAAATTTTTATATTCTTATATTATTAATAATACATACATAGCATAAATATTAATTCGTTTGCATATACCAAATTTATCAAAACATGACAATATTTGATCAAACTTGAAAATAAAACCGAATGACTAACATAATTATTTAAGGGGATATCTGCGACAAAAAATATGAGCCAAAACAATAATTAAGTTTAAGAAAAGCAAGATGTCATGCGTAGTTGTAAGCTAGTTTAAAGTTTTGTAACCCCCCTGCAATTTTAAATCACGTTTATCTGCATTCATAACGTGTTATTTAGAGTTAGAGACGATCGCAAGAGGACCTAAAATAAAGTTAGATTAGTGATTAGTGGGATAAAACATATAAAAATAAGCTTTTTATCTAATTTTTTGCTTACTTTTGCGAGTCTTATCCGAGTAAAACTTCTTTTTGGAGTATTTTTTGAGGTTATGAAAGAACCGGGGCTACATAGGCCAAAAACAATGGTGGATTCGTCTTCAGCGGGCAAAAATACATAAGGATAAGCTTTTTTCTCGTTTTTTCTCTGCTCCAGCAAATATTAAACAAAGAGTTGTTTCCTTTTTTGCGCTAAAACGCGCGCGCTCATGCGTAAATGTGGGTCGTATGACGTATTTATTATACAGTTTATGTAATCAAACATATATTTACCGTCAGCATTCTAAAAAACATAAAATGACAGAGTTTTATAACTGTATAGAATGAGAACAAATCCTACGGAGTCATAAAAGACAAAATTTTGGCGATTCTACACATTTTTCCCAATTTTCTGGATGAAAAAAAAATCCTACAAAATTTTAAGGGGCAGATTTGAATTCAGCGGGAAAAAATACATAAAAATATAGTTTACAAACATTAAATAAAAAAAAATTCCATTGATCTACAGTGACTTTTGTGAGTTTTTTGCGAAAACCGTCAACTTTAACGAGTTATCCTGGACCATACAGTAAACATCAACATTTCTGGTCATTTTTCTGTGATTTCTGATAGTTTGAACATCATCTTCCAAAAATTTCATGTTGATCGACCGACTGGATTAGGATAGTGAGAAATGTAGTAAGATATCTAGTTAGGAATCTAATAAGCATTCTTTTGCAGAATCTAATTGTGATGAATCTAGTAGTGATGATTTTTCTGATTCTTAATTTAAGAAAATGCGTAAACAAAGTCAGAATATCGAGGATAAAAAAACAAAGAAAAACGGTACAAATCGAGTAGCATTTACGACTAATGTAGGTAGTTTCCCTTTAATCACCGCCCAATTAAAAAATGATAATGATATACATTCAATAGAGATTTAATAAGAATTAAGCTAGAAGACAAATTTACCAGCTAAGTTAAGCAAGCTGATTGCAATCAACACTAAAATTTTTTTTATAATCATTTGGATGAGAATGTTGCAGAGGTGCGTATCTCAAGTGATGGTGAATTAGTCTATAAGCATGAAGGAGCTAGAGAGCATCCTAAATTTCATGTTTTAAAAGGTTTGAAGCGTCGACAATAGAAAGAGGAAATGAAAAAGAAAGGCGTCAAGTTATACGTTGACAAAGTTATAGTAGGTACGGAGGTAGAGTAGCTACAAGATGGGCATAATCTAGAGATTAGACCCATACAAGTTGCATATAAAGCCAATTCCGAAGATACATGTACACGGCGCTTGGATTTACAACTGCGAGATTTGGCCGACCTTAATCAACTATGGGTAATTAAGGGCGGAAATGTACACTAAGCAAGCTCTTGACGCTATATCTAATCAAAAAGATATAAGTACTACATTTGGATGCTACTGGTAATGTTTGCAGGAAACCAGGAGGTGTGAAGTGTAAGCGCATATTTTATTATTGTATTTTAGTTAGACATACTGTACGAATTATAAAACCTGTCTCACATGATAGCATGCGAGCATGACACTACATCGATATCTAATTGGCTTAATGACTATAAGCAATTTATTTTATATGAAAAAGAAAAATGGCCACTGGCAAAAATTATAGTCATAGACCAAGCTTGGGTGATGCTGCACGGTATAGTGCTAACTTGGAATAATATGACGCTGACCAAGTATTTATGTATAACCTACGACTACTTGTATCATAAGGTTGAATTACCTAAAGCACTTATAAAAATTAAATTTTGCCTAGCACATTTTTCTAAAACATGTAAAAACTGCGGTAGCGAAAACCATCATTACGTTATATACCGCTAGAAAGGAGGAAGAAACATACAAAGAATTTAAGCAAGTTTTAAGAAACTGCATCACTTTTCTATGTGTGACAAGAGATCCCTTGCAAATGGATGAGATTTTCCGACACGTTTGCATAATTTTCTTGAACCAATATGCGAATGAAGCGAATGACAGTATTGGAGTTATAACGCGAGATGAGTCTAAAAATTCATCTAAATTAGATGTAGATGAAAAGGAAGAAGATGACGAAGAAGAATTTGACTTTGATGTTTTGTAATCGGAAAAAAAGTGACACTATTTATCGCAATTCGCCTTATTACCAACGATTCAATATCATAATGTCAGAAATTCAGAAAACAGCGAACATAAATAATGCACGCGTTTCAGATGAAGAAATAGTTAATAAATTTTATGCTCCCGAACTGAGTATGAACAAAAAGAAGCTGAAAATAAAGTTAAACTGTTTTTCAATGGTTTTGTGAAATATCCTAATTATTATTGGGGCTGGGAGAACAGTGAAATTAAAATTTGATTCTGTCCCGGCTCTTCACAAAGAAGAGCAAAGGGGAAAGTCTCAAAAAGGTGATTTCCCAACGTTATATTGATTGGTGGCCCTGAAAAGGGCCGATTGGTTCTGGGCAGGAGAGCTCGTTCAGGTGAACGATAGCGGGGTCTTTTCTGGAGCTTCTGAACGGAGAGGAGGTTGGCTTCAAGATCGGCTACGTTGCGCCTCTGAAGCCTTGTGTAGCTTTACGGTGTTCAGAATCGAAGTTTCTTGGTTCTGGTGCAAACGCCTCCTGGCGGCGGCAAGTCGATGGGGATCTCGTAGGCCGGGGCAGCGGAAAGTCATTGTCTCGTGAAGCGCGTCTTTCAGGTGGCGCGTGTATAGGCCGTGGACGTATAGGCTTACGAAGCGTGACTTCTCGAGCTGCTGCTTGGAGGCGTTGTTCGTCGTCTTCCGACGGATGGTGTTCTAATATGTGCTCCGGAGACGATGCGGGCTCTGCTAATTTGGCCTTGACAACCTTCTGTCGGATGATCAGCGGAGGACGTGAGTCCGAGAGCAGCACGGGTTTGCGTCGCCCGGGAACGATAACTTTCTTAACTCGATCTACAATCTTCACCAAAGCGGGTTCTTCCTCGGTTCCGGCCGAGGTTGCGACTGCGCGTCTCTTGTTACTTCGCCAAATATTGCGCTTCTGCAGCTGCAACTAGTGTTGCCAGATTGAAGGATTTCCCTTTAAATCTAAAGGAATCTAGAGACGTCTAAAGGGAAAACAGAGGGAAAAAATATCTAAAGGAATTTTTTAAAGGGTTTTATTAATTTTATTTTAATTTTTTTAAATCATTAAAGCCAAAAACTCTTAAATCCAAAATCCCTTAAACCCAAAAATCCAGAAACCTTTAAACACAAAACCCCAGCACACTGCGCCTGTGGAGCTTCAAACAAATTTAAAATAATAACCCTTAAACTCGAAAACCCCAAGATCTATATAACCCAGTACACTGCGCCAGCCGAGTTTTTATCTATAAATTTTAAAGAATAAATCCCAAAACGTTAAATTGAATACACTACGCATACCAAGTTTTATATAAAAACTGTGAAATTATATCTTAAATTCTTAATTCCTAAAACTAAATATGTTACATGCAGCAAATTTCCGATAAAAAAATTAAAATTTAAGCAAGGGTAGTGAAGTAAAATAACGGCAAATAAAATCAAATATATAAAATGTATTTTATTAATTGTCAACTTTTGCGGACGGATATTTTATAAAGATTAAAATATAAATATTCTTATAAGTTTCGTGGTTGTTAAGAGTTTAATTTAAATTATTCTGTAGGAAATATGTCTAAAACATCTATATCGCTTTCAGTGACTTTCTTATAAAGCTCCTCGGATTTAAATAGTTTTAACATGGTAGGAGTCGGTTTAAATTCTATACAATCGATTTCCGATGTGCACCTGGCATGTAAAATAGCTTGCACCATAGCTACTTCTAACTTATTTCTAAGCTTATCTTTCACTATATTCACAATCGAAAATACTCTCTCTACTGAGGCATTTGAGAAAGGTAAACTTAATAACGACAATGCTAGATTACAAATATTTTCAAATTTTTTACTTCCATCGGCATTTTTTATTTTCGAGATTTCAAGCCAGTAGTCGACTGCGCTATTTTGAGGACTGATTTCCACTCTGTGTAAGAGATTCCACTGTCTAACTGTTTCATCAATATCGTCGCATACATGTCGAAAATGTTCTGCTATTTCTTGTATGTCCGGTTTAATTTGTTTAGAAGCATTTCTCTTGCGAAAACAATGATATTTTTTCTAGTATATGTATAGTTTCAGGCACGCGGTCTTGTAGTTCATGAGCAAGTTGAATTAAAAAATCTCTGCATCTAATTTTTATGCTTTTTAGAGTTTCTTTTTCGATACCTCCACTCAGCTTATTAAAATCATAACCAAAATTTATACAATCATACGGCATCAAATACTTTGAAAATTCAAAACTCGAAATTTTCGACTGGCTTACTTTTTCTAATTGTGTTGGAACAACTATTTTTTGCAATATGGAATAAAAAAGATCGTTTAACTGCCCAAAAAGTTGTATAGGATCAGCTCTGTCAGATTGGAAACTCTTATTTAATGTAATAACGGGTTTTAAAGTGCTATGAATAAATGTTAGGTATAATTTATTTTCGACGGATTTGTACATACCCTGGTGGAAAAAATTCGTTGTGTCAAATCGTGCTGAATCGTGCCAAACTGTGCCACACTGTGCCTCGCTGTGCTAGATTATGTCAAATTATCCTACACTATGCTACGGTAGTGCCATTTCGGACATTTCGCATAGTTTGGCATAGTCTGGCATAGTTGGGCACAGATTGACACAGTTCGGCACAGTATGGCACGATTTGGCATAACTTGACACATTATTAATTTAAAAAAAAAATACTTTTCTGAAATTTTTACAGAAAAGTTAGCATAGTTTGGCATAACATGATACAGTCTGTCACAAAATGGCACAATTTAAAACAATGTGGCGTAACATGACACAATGTGGCATAACATGAAACAATGTGGCGTAACATGACACAATGTGGCATAACATGACACAATGTGGCATAAAGGCTTTTAATTATTTTTATAATTTTTAATAATCCTATCTCAACTTTTAACTGTTTAAACATGCTTAATTATTCCTAAAAATTATCAATTTTATTATTATAAATGAGTTGTGCTATAATGTGCCACTCTATGTTAAACTATACCGTCTTGTGCTAAAATATACCAATTCATGCCAGGATATGCCAATTTTTTGTAAGAAAGGTAGAAAAATATTTTCTGAATAATTCTTTTATGCCTAATCATGCCAAGCTGTGTAAAACTATGCCGCTCTATGCCAATTTGTGTTGTACTGTGCTAATCTGTGCCAGACTATGTCGATTCGTGCAAAGCTAAGCCATCCGAAGAAAACGTACAGACAAACTATTTTTTCTCCACAATGTGCCACACTATACCAAAGTGTGCCGAACTATGCCAAACTGTGCCAAACCGTGCAAAACGTCCGAAATGGCGTAGGTTTAGCATTAACTGGCATACTTTGGCACAGTTTGACACAATTTGACACAGTTTGGCACAACTTGGCACAATTTTCATTTCCACTAGGGTACCAGCTAATTGTAACGCGACATAGTCTTTTTCTTTGGTTTCTGCCATTTGAAAAAGTAATTTTAAGGAATCCCATTGATCGAATATTGTATAAATCGCCCCTTCTCTCACTAACCATCGGGTGTTACTAAGTTTTACGAGCTTGTTCGGTCCTTTTTTATTGCCAGTAAAGTCACCAATGATAAGGTTTGCATAGATATTTCAATCTCATCAGTATGCGAGCGCAGTCACTGTCAACCACCAAATCTCTCATAATCATGCTGAATCCATGATATTGAAGTTTGATGTCTGTTCTTTTGCATTAAGACTTGTTCAATTATTTAGAAACAGACTGCCATATCAGTTTTTACTTAACAGTCTTGGTTCAGCTTGGCACCCTGAACCCTATGGCTTTGGCGGCAAAATACAGGTGGGTCTATACATTAAAGTTGAATTCATATCATCTAGAATGAATTCAACTCGATATATAGTTACAACATGCCAATACAAATTAAGTTGCAAAATTTCAATGCTCTAGGTATGATAGTTTTCAAATAAGAGCCAAAATAAAATTGTGAAAAAAGTAATCGAAATCAATAAAATTTGATTTTGCTCTCACTTGAAAACTATCATACCTAGAGGGCTGAAATTTTGCAACTTAATTTGGATTGGCATGTTGAAACAGTATATTAAGTTGAATTCATTCTAGCTGTTATGAATTCAACTTTCATTTATAGCCTGTATTTTTGCCGCCAAAGTCATAGGGTTCAGGGTGCCAAGCTGAACCAAGACTGTTAAGTAAAAACAGATATGGCAGTCTGTTTCTAAATAATTGAACAAGTCTCAACGCAAAAGAACAGACATCCACCTTTAATATCATGGATTTACCATGATTATGAGAGATTTGGTGGTTGAGAGTAACTGGCTCGCATACTGATGAGATTAAAATACCAGTGCAAACCTCATCATTGGTGACTTTGAGTGCATTGATGACACTTTTTACACAGTAATTATACTTGTATAATACAAAGTCAGTCAGTACACAATGCTGTACATGCTTGTAGGACGAGGTAGATGGTGGACAGAGAAGATGCCTCGTCTACGTGTAATAAGTGCTTTATTGCAGTGTCTCTCCAGACGTCTGACTGTGTGCGTAGTCAGTGCAGAACTGAGCGGCGGCGACGGCGCTCGCTCGCTCGCAGCATGGCTGCTCTCTCTCTCTCTCTCTCTCTCTCTCTCTCTCTCTCTCTCTCTCTCTCTCCGCAGCGGTACGTGCCGAAACCTATCCGTGGGGTACCTACAGTACTCCCCCCGAAGGAAAAAAAAAATGTTGCATTTTTATTACAAAGAAATTGTAAGAGATGAGAGATTACAAAAAAAAAAAAGAATCTAGCGTCAGAGGCTGGAGGATGTTTACATGGATATTTTTCTTAGAGCTAGTCGCTGGTGCGTGTGGTTCAACGCTTTACAAAATAATAGTCTATAAATAGGAACTGAGATTACAAGTGTTTGATCGTACAAGTATTTTCTTGTATTCGTAGTTGTACTTAAGTTTCCTTTGGTGTTTTGCTGATTTCGCACGTGTTGCTTGTTCGCGTAATTTGAACGTGGTTCGCCGCAAAGTAGTTGACGAGATTATTCGGAATTGCTATTTTGCAATTGGTGAGCTTAATGTAAAGCTGATCTCGAGAATGGAACAAGTCGCGAATGCAGAACATGTCCATCGCTTTGGTTTTTTTTCTTACCTAGTAAGTTTACTATTTCTATAGACTTAACTCTAGTCGGAATCAAGCTGTACAACGTGCTAACTAGGTTTTCTCCGTAGTTAATTTTGATTGACAAGATTTGCTCACAGCTACTTAGAACTAAGACTTGATCGATATCTAATCCTAAAATATTTACATGTTGTACATTAGGCAGTTTGGAAAGCAAGGTGTTGGCATGTTTTTGAAAGAAAGTGTTGTTCTCTAAATCGATGGATTTGATAGACTTCGACTCGTTCCAGATTAAGTCTGGGATCAAGTGAGTTCGGAAGGTTTTTGCAGCTGAGTAATTAAATTGAAACTTTTCCAACACGTTACTTCCCGAAATCGCTGCTACGCTTAAGTCTACGGTATGTTGGTTTCTGCTTTGACTGTCGGTGAATACCAACTCTTCGAGTCGCTGGTTGCAGATTACAAAACTAAAAAGTTTGTCCATAGGGACTTCGTTGCACCCTACAATTCTTAATGTACGTAGATACAAGAAACAGTCTTTTGTTAGGAACTTAAGTGATAAGTGTAGATTGTTGTACAGGCTTAACGTGCTTAGTTTTTCTAATTCTAAGTTTTCTTCAGAGCCCCCGGGTGTTTTACCGAGAACAAGCTTGTGGACTGCGAAGTGATCTGCTAGGATTTTGATCGTTTCGCGAGTGATCGCAACCGCAGAGAGATCGACTAGGTGCATGCCTACTCGTCTCGTAGAGTTTTTACAACGATTTGCGCATGCTTTAAAAAACTTATTTACAAAGGGTGTCTCAAAGACGTTTGCGTTTGACGAAAAACTAATGCTACGAAATGTAAATGTCGTTGCGTCTTCTAGCATTTGGTTTAGGCCATTCGGACCAGAATATCTAATGCTAGATGAGTCGAAAGGAATACCTAGGCGATGAAAAATCGAATTTTCATGACATGCTATGTACAAGTTAAAAATGTCGTCCGCGCTAAGGTAATTCCACAGCGTAAGCACTGGGTCGCTTTGGTTGAATAAGCGAGTAAGGTTATCCGGTAGGATGGAAGTTTTCCGTTTGATCGCTTGTGCAGGTAGCAGCGCGTTTTGAGTGATAAACTGATCCGGTTTAGTCTTGATGTGTGACTGTTTGCCGTTGGGATCAGTGAAAACGAGTTCTTTTTTACAAGATTTAACCTGCATCGCGCCCGATGATGCGATCGAGTTGCAGAGTACTGTCGCTACCGACCCGGATTTTTTTGTTTTAACGCTAACGATTTCGAAATCGGTACAACCTTGATCTAGTAGACATTTGTGAAGAGCTGTTTTGTTAACTCTATATCGGATGTCGCGTAAAAACAGTCGGAGCGCAGGCTCGTTGTTTACAAAAAGTTGCGGTAATTGAGGATCGTAGAGCACCGGGTGGCTAGAGGAGTTGTGATGTCTGGCCATGAGGAGATGCGTCTCCCGGCGGTCGAGTGTTGTTCGGAGATATGACTCGAAAAGTTCCAACTCCCGGTCTGCCCGGAAGCAGTCTGCTCGAGTTTGCTCGTTAGCTGAGGCGTTTCTATACGCCCTGAGCTGAGATCTCAATTCGCCTACTTTTTCCATGTCTAAACTGATCGGAATTCTTAGTTAATAGAGAGTCTATTATTGTGGGCACTACGTCTCCTCGCACATGAAGTTCGCTTCACGTGACTGAATTTACTCAGTGTTTCTATTTCTCCTAAGAATGTTCGGAACAAACTTGGTGCGCTTAGGCGTCGGTTGTGTAGGAGGAATAGGTTGGATCGTTGGTTTTTTGTTGTGTTTTGGAGGGAGAGGAGCGAACCTGACGTGTTTGGGTGCGGGAGGTTGAGGTAGTGGTTGATCCGGTGGATCGACAGTAGAAGGGGTCGGAGGTGCAGGTTGATCTGCTGGATCTTCCGCAGGAAGCTGCACTGGCGCGGGAGCGTCCGCTGCGGGGCGAGTGCGAGCTCCGCTTGAAGGGGAAGGGATCCTGATTGGTTCAGGCGTGGTAACCTTAGTGCCGTCAGGATCTTCTTGAAGGATAAATGCTGGCTTCAACCGTTGCAGCGTTACTGTTTTCTGCGTGCCGTTGAAGTCTATGTTGAAAGTCTGGTTTTGCATGTTGCGGGAAATGACTTTGTGAGGGCCAGTGTAAGGCCGAGTCAATGCGGGCTTGATTGGTTTTTCTTGTAGCCAAACGTGGGAGCACGTTTCCATGCCTTGATGAAGGAATGGTTTAATTGCTGTTTTGTGGCTGACTGGCACTGGTCTCAGTTAGTGCATAAAGTCGCGAAATTCGTTGTAGAAAATGCGAACGTTTGGCTCTTCGCTGGTGAGAGGTGAGAAATCACCAGGGATTCTCACTGATTTTCCAAAAACTAAGTCGGCCGGACTGGCGTCTGTGTCTAGACGGATGCGTGTGCGCAGTCCCAGCATGACTGTTGTAAGTAGTCTGACCCATTCCTGGTTGTTTCCGTGGCACATGAGAGCTGTCTTGATGTCTCGGTGGAGGCGCTCCACCATGCCGTTGGAAGCAGGATGGTATGATGTTGTACGAATCCTGTTTACTCCGAGGATTGACAGAAGTTCGATGAACAATCTGGATTCAAACTGAGCACCTTGATCGGTGGTGATCGTTGTCGGTGCGCCATAACGGCAGATCCAGTTGTCATAAAGGGCACGAGCTACCGATGCTGCAGTGGTGTCAGCAATTGGAATTGCCTCAGGCCATCTCGTATAGCGATCGATGATGGTGAGGAGATGAGTGTAGCCGTGGCTGTAGGCTAAAGGTCCTACGAGATCCAGGTGGATGTGATCGAATCTTGCATCTGGAGTGATGAAATGCTTGGGCAAAAATTTGTTGTGCTTTGTCACTTTGGATTGCTGACAAGCTAGGCACGTTTTGCACCAAGTGGCTATGTCGCGACTCATGTTAGGCCAGACGTACTGTTGGTGGATGAGTCGGGATGTGACTTTAACTCCAGGATGCGATTGTGAGTGGAAGTTGTCGAACACTTCTTTCCTCAGTTTCTTCGGGAGGTAAGGACGAATGACATCTTCGTGGATGTCGCAGTAAAACGCTGCGTGCTGGGAGCCCCATGTAAGCTTGCGAAGCTTCAGCGGATGGTTTGCATCGTTGAGGATCTCCTTCAGCTGATCGTCCTTTTCTTGCTCTTCGCTCAGCTGTTTCGCGTCGAACAGCGTCGGTAGCTTGAAGGCGTCTAAGTTTGCTAGGACTTTACGAACTTGTGTGTCGGCTAGCAGTTCGGGATCGCTCCAGTCAAAAATTGCAGGCGAAGTGAAAGCGTTGATTCGGGAGAGTGCGTCCGCAACGTCGTTCTCTTCTCCTGGGAGATAGTGTATCTCGGTGTTGAACTGGGCGATATATGATAATCTGCGAGCGCGAATGGCTGGCATCTTGTCAGAGTTCTGTTGAAGAGCGTAGATTAAAGGTTTATGATCCGTGTAGATTTTAAATTCTACGCCTTCGAGATAGTGGTGGAAATATCTGATGGCTTCGTAGATGGCCGTCAGCTCTCGGTCGTACGTAGCATACTTCTGTTGCGCAGGTTTGAACTTCTGCGAAAAGAAAGCTATCGGTTGCCAAGAGTCGCCTGGGCGTTGCTCGAGGGCTGCCCCCATTGCTGTGTCGGAAGCGTCGGTGATGAGGCGCAGCTCTGCGTTTTCGCATGGGAACGCAGTGAACGCTAAATTTATAAGGTCCTCTTTACATTTCTGGAAGGCTGCTTCAGCTTCTGGGGTCCATGGGACTGGACGTTTGTCCTTTTTCTTGGCACCTTTCAAGAATTCATTTAGCGGACGTTGCGTGTCGGCAGCGTGCGCGAGCAAACGTCTGTAGCTGTTCACAAGACCCAGGAATCTTCGTAGTTCCTCGATGGTCTATGGCAAGGGGAATCCTTGAACCGCCTTGACTTTCTCTGGGCTTGGCTTGAAGCCTTTTGGCGTGATAAGATGACCCAGGAAAACGAGTTCGGAGACGCCGAGACTGCATTTCTCGAGATTGACTTGCAGCTCGTACTCCTTTAGGCGATTAAGCACTATTTCGAGGTGCTTTTGGTGCTCTTCCTCTGTCGTGGAGACAATAAGTATGTCGTCAATGTAGACGAATACGAAATCTAAATCTCCTAACGCTGAGTTGATGTAGCGTTGGAACGTCTGTGAAGCGTTTCGAAAGCCGAACGTCATCACTGGGAACTCGTAGAGTCCGAACGGAGTGATGATCGCTGTTTTGGGACTGTCCTCCCGGGCCAACGGTATCTGGTGGTAGGCTTGGCGTAAATCGAGCGCCGAGAAAATCTTTTTGCCGTGGCAAAAGGCCATGCAGTCGTGCATGTGCGGGACTGGATAACGGTCTGGCACTGTAGCCGTGTTTAGTTTTCGGTAGTCACCGCATGGACGCCATTCCCCGTTTTTCTTCATTACCATGTGTAATGGACTTGCCCATGAGCTGTCCGAGGGGCGACAGATGCCCAATTCGCACCATTTGCGAAACTCCTTTTTGGCTGCCTTGAGCTTAGCTGGAGATAACGGACGAGCTCTTTGCGAGGCAGGAGGACCTTTCGTTAGTATGTGATGAAATACGCCACGTTTCTTGGTTGATATTAACTGATCAGGACCAAAAACTTCGGGATACTTGTTCACGATGTTGGCATACTTGTGGTTCGGTGCCATAAAAGAAATTTGCACGGGCTCTACTGATTTGATAAAGGCAGGGGCGTGCGTGAACTGATTGCCGTCTACCAGTCTCTTTAGCTTGAGATCTGGTAGGAGATGGTAATGTTTCAGGAGATCGGCTCCTATAATCGGGTGCGGGACATCGGTGATGGTAAAATTCCACGCGAGTTTGTATGGCAAGCCGACGTCCAGTTCGCGACGCGCGACGCCGTAGACGTTGATGGTTGTGCCGTTGACGGCGTAAAGCTTGAATTCGGTTGGCTTGCCTTGCCAGTTTGATGGCTTTGGGATTACCGAGATGTCTGCGCCCGTGTCTATCAGAAAGATTTCTTTCGAGATTCGATCTCTTACGTGGAGACGTGTGGCTGCGTGTAACCGGCTGTCAGTCTCCACGACAGCAGGATTATTTAGTTTTCCTGGTCCTTGGAATTCTTAGGTTTTCTTACCTTATAGTCCTGACCCGGAGCGTGCTTCCAGGTGCAAGGAAGTTGGCAGTTCTTTGCCTCACTGCCGAATTTGCGGTGGAAGAAGCAAAGGCTTTTATCGTTTGAGAGTTTCGACCTGGATTTCGATCTCGCCGGAGTGGAGTCTCGGTTTTTGGAATTTGAACGAGACTGGTTGCGCCGATTCTTGGTTTTTGAGCGGCTGGCGTGGTTGCTGTTGTGTGAGTTTTGGACAGCAGCAATCAGTTGATCGATCTTGTCGATGGGAGTGATGGCGGGCTGGCTGTCTGACTTCAGCGCATTGATGTTGTGCGATTATTGAAGCACATCAAAAGCCATGTCTGCACTCTTAATGAGTTCCGATTCTTCCTTGTAATTCCAGACCATTAGCTGAATCTGAGCTGGGAGACGGTTTCTCCAGAGAGATATTACTGTGTCTCTCGGTACCTTGTCCTGAGCGAGACTGATTAGTTCGGCGAGGAAGTCGGATGGTCTTTTGGAACCGATTTCTAGACCTTTGAATAGTCGGTCTAATTGTTGCTCCGGAGTTTCAGCATAACGGTCTGTTAAGATCTTCTTAATTTGCTGATATTTCTGCCCTCTTGTGAGGGTGTTCAGCTTGAATTGGATGTCGACATGGATGTCTTGTGTTAGATATCTCATGACGAAGTTAAATCTGGCTTCGTCTTCGTTGACGTTGTGTGCCAAAAATAAATCTTCTAATTGGCTGAACCAGCCCTGTGGGTTGTGTTTGTAGAAGTTCCAGAAAAGCAAATGCCTGGTACTTGAGAAGGCAGATGCGTAGTGCTGTTGGCCGAGATGAGGGTCTCCCTGCGAGAGATTCGGCAGGGGTAACCCGGTTCCCAAGTTTTCCGAGTTGGCAGCTTGTGACGGATGTGTGTCTGTGGATCCTGTTGGCCTCTTGCAGTCGTAATCTCGATGCTGTTGGACTAGAGCCAGGCGTTCCAGAAACGCGTTCAGTTTACAGTCCAGCTGCTGGTTGAGCCGTTCTGTTAGCTGTGCTAGGTCATCCGCAGTGGCGTAGTTGACTGCTGATGACTGCTGTTTGTTTAGCGGGCTGTGCTCTTTCCGCCGCGTTCCTGAGTTCTGGAGATGACTGTCGTTGGCCGATTCCGCAGTTGGGAAGTATGTCTGTCTGCCATTTGCTCCACGGCCGAACCCACCCGCCGTCATGCTTGGCTGCTGGCCGAACAGAAAGATGCTGTCGGTGTCGTTGTGCTGGTTGAACGTCGGTACCGTGTTGGCTGAATGTGGAAACTCTGCATCTTCCATTGCGTTTGGAACGATCGGTCGCCTCGAGTGGTTGACGTTCATCGTGAAGGGAGAATTTGACGAAGAGACAGTCGTGAAAGTCGGAGTGAGCTGCAATGTCTCTGAACTTGTCGTCGTAAACGAGAAGGTTGGGCTTGATTGACTCTGACTCGTTGTAGTTGTTAGGGTTGTTTCTTCGTCTGCACTCGTATTTTTTGTTTTGATTGGGGAGTGCGTGAGTGTCATTTTCGGCTTCCTTGGTTTACGAGAGGAAAAGGGTTTTTGAGGGATTTCTTTGCCCGACCTAAGCGTTAATCCCGGTTCGTGCTCATTCATGTGCGGCGAGACGCAGTGCCGTGCCTAACGAGATGTTGCAACAAGACGTACAAAATTATTATTTGACTAAAGTGTACTCGCAGGTACATACAGAGGCAAAGCAAAGTCTTGTTCAACCGCTAGCTAAAGTATTGCTGACGATCTTAAAATAAATTTAAAAGAGATTTTTACCTCGTTAGAAGGATGATGAGCGAAAGGTGCTGTTGGCTCTCGTATGAGACGTCAGATATACTCTCCGAGGGGACTGCCGTCCGGGGAAAGAGTACACTGGACTGTCGTGCACGGGAGTTGCGTAGCACTGGACAAAACAAAGCGATAATTAATTGTTTGTCCCGAGAAATGCTGTTCGTCAAATGACCGCGTCGTTGTAAAATAATGCGCGTGAAAAATCGTGCGTCGCACTGTACAAAAATAAAGCGAGGTTGCAACTATGTTTTAATAAGTCGAGCGCGCGACCGTTGCGCTGTACCGCGAACTGTTTACTCGACTCGCTCGCTGTTCTCGGAATCCGAGTCGGCGCCGCTCGCAAGATGGCCGCTCGGTGTTGTGTTTTTGTTCGCGCGCGCACTGAATTACCTGTAGATTTCGGTCTCGGGGATATCGCCTTGTGCGGGGCACGACGCTCGACGAATCCGTTGACACTGCCGCTGAGGAGGTTCCGGATGGTCGTCGTCGGGAGATGCGCTGGTGTCGGTGGCCTCGTGCGAGGGACTTGGGTGAAGCGCCGTTGACCGGTGAAGCTGCTGAGATGAAGGGCTCCGGTGACGGTGGCTTCACGCAGTGAGCAAAGTCCCACGGCGATGGCTTCCACGTGGCACGACCTTGAGGGGTCGCAGTAGTGTGCGCCGGCGTGCCAGCACGCACACTTTGTTTAAGCGCAACGCTTGTCGTTGCGAGGCTCTATACGCGCCGGCGTGCCTGCACGCGTATAGAGTGAAATGGCGGCGGGTCGCTAGGACCTGTTGCCGCAGCTCGACACGTGTTGAGACGTGTGTCGAGGAGGCCGAGTTGGCCGAGGATTGTCCCTCTCGTGTGCACCGGCGTGCCAGCGTGCACCCGGAAGGTGGCGGAGTGCTGCGCGTTGGATGACGCAAGCACTGCCTGTCTTTGTCTGCCGTCGTGCAGCACAAAGACACCGCTGCTGGAGAGGCACAAAGCTGCGTGGTTCGCTGCTCCTGGAGATGTTCCAGTCGGGGTCACCAATGTAGGACGAGGTAGATGGTGGACAGAGAAGATGCCTCGTCTACG
>JAZHPH010000731.1:0-25066 GCA_037356405.1 Nasonia oneida | reverse complement strand
ATATATATATATATATATATATATATATATATATATATATATATACATATATATATATTTATTTATTTATTTATTTATTTATTTATTTTTATATATGTGCGTGCGCGCGCGCACACACACATCCGTATATAGTATTATGTACCTAAATGTTGTGTGTATATATATTTATATCTATGCATGTATAATAGATATAGGGGGAGTGTGCCCAGTACGGATACCCTTAGCTATTTTGGGCATAACTTTTAAACAACGCGATGAATATTCGAATTCGAAATTTCTACGTGTTCTCTAGTCCAATTTCTACAAGGAAATCTACGAAATCTCGAAAACATGCTCCCAGTATGGATAATTTTAACAATTTCGGCTGTACCTATTTACTTACCATCCACAAAAATGAAAACTTTTCAAGTGAATTTGTTCCTTACATAGCCCTCTATGATTAGGAATTGTCCCGATTCGATGTCCCGTGAATAGTTAATTCGCGACATCAATATTAAAAAGTGCAATTTTCAATCCTCGTAAAATAACTTTTCACACTTTTGAAATGCATATTTATTTATTTTCCTTATAACTTTTTCTGTGATTAATTTAAAATAACGGTACCGAAGTATGTTTATTAGACTACAAATACGTACGAAAAAACCGACCTAAAGTAGCTCTATCTGTTATTGGAAACTGGAAACATCAAATTATCCATACTAGGCATTATGTATACTGGGCACATCCCCCCTAATATATTTAAAAAATATGCACTTACATAAATATTCATACTTAATTTCGTCTTCGGATTAGTAATAAAATAGATAAAATTTGAGTTTAAGATAAGAGATTAAGTAATTGTATTCGTAGAAATGTTACAAATAGTTTAATTACAAATATAATACAATAAATTGAACTATTATGCTATTATATATACTAAATATTTTGTAATTCAAATTCATCATTTGTGATCATTTCAGTCTCGTCCTTTTCAGAATCACTGCATTCGTCGTCAATTTCTACTTCACCAAATGTTGACTCAAGAAGACTAAAAAATTATATCAATTTTAAAATAAAGGAGACAAGTAACACATTTTTATTTCCAATACTCACTTTTTCTTTATGTAATTCTTAACTTCAGCTGAAATATTATGTTTGCGCAAAACAGCTATTCTCTTTTTTATTCCGATGAGGGATATTAAAGGATCACTCATTTCAATCGCTCTGTTGTATAAATCTTTAATACTATTTATTCGAGAATTTTGACGATAATGATCTTGCGTGTTTGACCTATAGTACTTGTGCCATGATTCTAGCCCATCTTCTGCAAAGTATGCCATAGGAAGAGGGAAATTTCTAGCGATCTGACACCCGTCTACCAAAAGTTTGTGTGTAGTTGGGTTCATTTTAGCCCACGGGTATAGCGTATAATATAATTTATATGTATCCAAAGAAAATATTTCCATTTTCTCTAAATTTAGTCGTTTTTTGCATTTAAATGCTGCGAGAACTATTGCTATGTTTGTAACCAACTGTTTGTCAAGTTCTAGTGCTTCCACAAAAGTAGATGGTTCTCTGAAACATATGCGAGCTAGATTGCCTGTATTGGTTGTCCCTGTACCTTGGAGAAGTTGATCCGCTCTAATATGAAATTTTACATACAATTTTTCTTTGACAACATTTTCCCTGTATTTGTATTTATCTAAAAAATTTAAATATTTTGTAGTAAATAACCTACTTAAATTAACAATTATTTATGTTACAAATTTATATTGCATTCTGTAATTAAATCAAGTACATGCTTGAGTTCGATTTTCTTTAGTATATTATAATTATTATTTTGTTTTAATATTTATTTATTAAAATTACTTAAAGTAATTAATTTGTAATTAATAATTTCTATATTTTTTTTTTTATTTTAAAAGATACCATTCATTCTTACATATAATTATAAAAGCGTAAATAAAATCTAACATAGCTAACCAAATAAAATATTGTTATCAAAATACAGATTTAAAAAGTGCATTTAAAAGACCATATTAAAACTGTAAAGTAATAAATTTAGAACATTTAACGTCAAAATAATTAACTATATAATAATTACTTGAAATTGTAAAATAATTTCTTTTTTCTCGGACAATTGAATAAGTAATCATATATTGTTAAAAATAAGTAATAGTTCGCATCTTTATCTATGTCAGTTCTCTCTCAGTGCTTGAAAGGTTTGCGGTAACTTATATTCATTAAGTGTTCAAAGGCTTTAATCTCACAATGTAGAATACCTAATCCATAATTTAATGAATTTTCCGTTGGTATAAATTTATTTTTTAAGTCATCAAATGCAGTCGTTGTGAGATTACAACATGGGCATCTTGACGAAGACGGATTGTCAGTAATCGTATTTAAACATTTGCCGTCGAATAAAGTAGGGAAAACTTCATATTGAAGACGTACTGATTTTCCTTTTGCCAAGGTAAAGGTATACGAAGAAAGAAACTTTATTTCTGTAAGTAATCGTGCGTACTCTTTTTTTGTATTTTCAGGGGTTTCTTTCTCATAACAAAGTCTCACAGGTCTAAAATATCTTATACTCATGGGAGTTTGGTTTATCTAATTGCACTTACTATTTGTTGAGTGAAAAAGTTGAATCACTCCAATACAAGTAACAAAGAGTGATATTTGAGCGTTTTTATTTTCATACTCTATATATTCGAACTTTTGCTGAGGATTTTTATGACACAAAGAACTATCAAATCCTATTCAAACACACATCTGCAAGTTACGATATGTTTCATCAGGCCAGTCGTGTATTATTGCTTTGCACAATCGCTCACCAGTAATATTGAGTAGCTCTTGTAAACTAACGCAGACCTCGATATCATTTATTATTTTATATTTACGTGGATAACAGTTTTTCTTTTCTTTCATGACAATGGTATAACACGGATAAATATCGCAGACTAATGCTTTTGTATAAGCAATTATTGCTTCATATTGCCGTCTTGTGTACTCGTTTGTAATTAAGAAAGCTAAGGCCGAACTGGGCGTATGCCTTTCTTGAGGATCATTTATTTCCTTTTGTTCATCACGTCTCTTGTTACTTTTCAAGTTGATATATTTTTTGCGATAGATATTACTGTCTCATTACAATTGGGATCACTGAGCAGATTATGAGCTCGTCTACGCAAAGTTGATTCTGATGCATTTTTCAACGTACTTCTTTTTCGACCACTGTTAATGCTAAGTCGACCACCTTTTTTTGGCCTTCCTTTTACGTTAGAATTCCTATTATTCTTCCTTTTTCGTCCCATATTGTTCCTCTGATTAATTGGAGTAAAATTCACAAAAAGCTCTAATTTCGAATTATATTATTATCATACGGGTTTCTATATTTTGATAACTGAACTTATTGTAAAGAATATCTATAATACACCAACAAACAAAAATTATTATTTTAAAAGTACTATAATTTAAAGTAACTTTAAGATAACTATTCTTGTAAAACTAACAAATAAAATGTAAAATTTTAACAAATAAATTTATGACAATATCACTCCAATATACAAAGACGGTTACTTAAGTTTCTTATAATATGTTAATAGTAGCATTCATTATATTGCAAATACAACAGTTACTTAAAAAATTATAATTATTGTGATAAATAAAATAGTTGAAATAATATTATAGAGAAATGTTACTCTTTTAAAAATTCTAAATACACTAATTTTTGGATGCTTTTATGAAAAAAATTATGGCTTTAAATAAGTTTTAAAATATTACTTTACACTTACCTTTATTTTATGTCATGATTACACGTGAAATGTACAATTAATTAAAAAAGTTAACACCACTTATGAAAATCGCGATGTAAGTAAATGTACGTATGAAATATCTTAGTATCTCTTTGCTATGCACACATCAACTGTCAAAGTTATACTAGTACTCATGACACGCTAACATTACATTATGAACAACATTCTTTCAAAATAATAGGTAAAATTTCAAGAACTGTAGATCTGACGAAGAAGAAAAGAAGTCAGGAATCGGTAAAGTATACAGTTCTAAACAAAGCAAAACAACGCGCAGTTTCTCGTGTTTATTATTTTGATGTATTAAAACTTTGTAAATTACAAAATACCTATTACATGTCGATTCAATTTTTTTTTTAATAACTCTTATTGCCGATTTATATAAATTTCAAAATTTAAATAACACCTCATGTATGCAGATAAATGTGATTGAAAATTGCAGGGGTGGTTTTGGACAAACTCATTTCTATGTATTGTTTTGCCTCACAGGAACCTAATTATAGATTAATTATTATAAATAATTAGGAATCAAAGGTGAAAGAGTCAGCCCTTGTAGAAATAAAAACTCAGCAATTAGATGTCGACGACGTTTCGTTGGTTTGGTTTCCAACCTCTTCAAGTCTTTAATAACAAAAAATAATACAATAAATATAATCACAACAATAAGGTACAGTCCTGAAGAAAATAACAATAAAAATAAAGGCATACCAATTTTATCTCTAAATGTCAAACATTATCTTAAATTATAATAAGAGGAAAGATTCCTCGAGTCACAGTCATTTGCTACATCCTTGTGCCATGTATCAATCACGCATAAGTTGGGTATTACAAACACATACGAATCACGCACTAATACAACTTAGATAACGGAGTAGCGCAAGATACTCTCGAAAACGGATAATGACGGAACTGTAATTATCGACCTATTTAAAATTATTCAATAATGAGTAAAAACTTCGAAAAATATAAAAATATAAAACAAAACTCACAACTAAATTATTAGTGTAAACTATGAATAAAAAAAAATAAATAAATGTAAATAACTATATAAAATTGTTACAAAAATAAGTTCAAAATTTAAATAATAATTAGTTTTGATTTAAACAAATTTTCATATTTAATTGTATTTAATTTATAGATTAATAACAACTTTTGTAAATAAATAATTAATTATCATTAAAAATTCTATTGAAAATACGGTATTGTTTGCTCATTAATTGAAAGTCTTCTTGTTTATTTATAATATTTACATTCATATTAATAAAAAAGCTTTCTGAAATCAGTCTTTTGTACCTGTTGCACTCACGATCTAAAATTATAACATTATCAAAATCAAAACTACGTGAAGGATTATTTTTAATATGCGCCGGAATCGGTAGTATTTTGTCATTAGAAGTTTTTTTGTGTTCATCAATCCTTTTTAAATTCCTTTTAGTTTGACCAATATACATAGCCGGGCAACTATTACATTGAAATTGATATATCAAATTAGTTTCACTACATTTTTCTAAAACATCTTTGCCCAACCTAACAATACAATTTAATTTGTGTGTCATTAACGAAACACAATGTAGACACGAAGTATTTTAACAAGAATAAAAAAATCTTTCATGAAATGGTAAAGATACTATTTGTGCTGGTTGTTTGTGTGTATTTTGTAGGTTATTATTAGTATTAATAGAATAATTAATTTTTCTATAGCGTTTACGAACACAAGAATCAATAAACCAAACCGGATAATCATTATTAAGTAAAATATTTTTAACAATGGAAATATTGTCAGCATGAAAAGACTCATGGGAAAGTAACAAAGCTCTATCAACTAAATTATAGACAATATTACGTTTGAGTTGTATAGTGTGATTAGAATGATAATTTAAAACTCTACCTGAATTAGTAGGTTTTTGAAACCAGTTTGTAATAATACAATTATTGTTAATAGATAAAGTAACATCAAGAAAGGATATGTTATTCTTAGTTTCAATTTCGTGCGTGAACTGTAAGTGACTGTTGTAACTGTTAAAAATATCCAACACTATACCAATTTGTTCCTCTTTTATGCATAAAATAGTATCATCAACATATCTAAAATAAAACAAAGGTATACAGCTATAATTATCATTCAAAATTTTAAGACACTCATTTTCCAAATCATCCATGACAATATCCGCAAACAACGGCGAAATAGGAGAACCCATAGGAGTATCAAAAATTTGTTTGTAAATAGTATTATCAAATTGGAAATAAGTATGTTCGAACAAAAATTTTATAGTGTCGACAATAACTGTAAACGGAATCTTAGAAACACCATGAATCAAATGAAACCGTAGTAGATAGGCTATAGGCATACTGGCTCATGCGGATTCTGGCTCACCCCCTCCTCTCTCGGTGTGAGCCAGAATCCGAGCTGTGTATTTTAAATGGAGGGATTGTCGATCCCTCCCTTTCCTCCCCTAGCGACCGAGAATTCTTCCCCCTCTCAAAGTGAGCCAGTAACCGTAGTATGTATAAGTCCCAATCTTCCCTTCTCCGTGTCCCGAAAAAATTTAGTGGTGGGTTCATGCTCCTCCTCCCTCGCGTAGGTAGAGGTGGTGACCCTAGCACAGGTGTTTTCTCATGCCTTTACACATTATACTGGAGTCATTATGCATACTACAGACTGCCTAGGAATCACTCTCGGATACGTATACAAACTATCGCATGGAGATGTATACAGCTTCCAGCGTCAGGTGTTTTTCCTTTCGACTGCGATAAGTTAGTCCCCCGTCTGCGCGGACAGATCGCGTAGGTACTATCCATCACATTTCCAATACGATCCTCACGCAGATATGGACGCTCGCACAGGTGTTTTCTGACTGAGAAACGCGAAGCTAGAAAATATTGACCGCCGACTATGCATACAAATCGCGCAGGTACTATCCCTTGCACTTTCCCAGAGACAACACAGCTGTTTAAAAATAATTTGCAGAGATATCTGATTGGGTTTTTTAGGGAACGCACAGATGTCTCTCGCACCGATATACATCCATTTTTTTAGACGTCCTAAATAAATTCAGAGTGAGATTTTCTCCAAGCTCTTTTCTTGTGAGAAGAGGATAATCTCGCATTCTCACAGTCAAGATTCGAAAAAAAAGGGAGTGAACTAAAAGGAGGTGGACACTAGTTTTTCAAAATTGGTGAGGGAAATTTTTTCACGAATCGTAAGGCTTTTCACCCTCAATAGATGTGAGGAGGTGTGTTTTTCAAAAATTAGGAGAAAAAACTCTTACACCAATCACAGGACTTTAGAAAAAATGCCGTGGAAAGGGAAGCTGCTGTTTTCGCAATAAATAGCACACCTTAGGCTACGGTTAGTCAGTTCAATTTTCGATTTCGAAATTTAAGCTGCAGTGGAATGGCACCCAAGAGGACTCTAGGAAGTCGCAGCAGCATCAGAGCGATGCAAGATAGGATTCGTTGGCTAATTGCCAACGCTCCAACATTGCTTATGATGGATGGATGTCTCCTGGGCCATGGAGGCAACCCATTCGTGTGAGTTGAAAATTATTATATTGTTTTAAGTCGCGGGCTTCTTAGTTTGAAGAGACAGAGCAGTAGCAGTGGGATGCAGCCCCCCATCACTTAGAAAAACTCCAACACTCAACAGCAACAACAGCAGCAGCAACCGCGGCAGCAACAACAGCAGCAGCAACAGCAGCAACAACAGCAGCAACAACAAAGAAATGTTCCGCGTATTATCGACATGGAAATTGTAATCGACCCTATCGATGTAACAAAATTTAAAAGAAATCCAAAAAAAATAATGTAAAAAATTTATTATTTTTTTTTGTACTGATGTATGAAAATAGAATAAGGTGAAAATAAATAAAAATAATATTGTATTCATTTTTCTTTCTTCATCCACTCTGTTTACCGTTATTTCATTGAAAAAAAATGACATTTTCTTTTAATAATATAATAATAATTATTATTCTTTTATAAAAAAAATATTATTTATTGACAATATAGATTCCTCTTTCTTAAAAATCAGTGATGGGCTTTGATTTGAAACAATTTAATAGATGATTGCTCGCCCGGTACAAGAAATTAGAAATGTGAATTCTTGAATTTTATTATATAACCCACGAACACTTTAACTTTAAAATTTTTTTTTTGGAAAGAATTAATTTGTACCATGATAACGAATGCGTAAAGCATACTAAGATTTCCTAGTGAAAAAAAAGGTATGTAAACGCTACGAATTTTTTTTTAGACCTAAGAAAGAATTTAAACATTGTTTTTTATCTTATTTTTCTTTATTTCCAATATAAACATAAACATATATTATTTTATTTAGAAATATTATCTATTTCATCTCGACCAAATGTTGATTCTAAATAATTTAGCAGCCAAGTTCTTATTGATACAACATTGTGAATGGCGCACATAGGTTTTCTCCTTATGCAGAGAGCATGGTTAAAACAAAAGTAGTGGCTTTCACTTATTATTTCTTCAAGAGGTGGACATCCGAAGTCTTCAACATTTGAAATGGATCTGCAAAGTATCAGATAAAATTAAAGATAAGTATCAAAAAAGTATCAAAAAAAAGTATCAAAACGATTCAAAATAATTAACTTGCATGTTTGGCAAAATATTTTTCATCCATAGGGCTTTCTGTTCTCCCTTTATGAATATTTTTTCTACTCCTTGCGTGCAGATTTGCAAGATTCGATAAAGACGATGATACGGAATATCGCCAGAGTTCCACGCTATTCCATGATGACTCTTTTCCAACCATTGAGACATGCATTTTTCCTCTTCTGTTAGTTCTTCCCAAGCCATTGGAGGTTTGAAAAGATATGCAGTCGGTAAGGCAGTTTTCCTCAAATTAAGGAAACTTATTTCTTTGAAAATAAAAGTATCTTCTGCAATTCTCTGAAATCCTTGAATGTCGCAGATATAAGCATTTTCTTCTTTACATTGCAGGATAGTATTTTTAAACATCAAATCGTAGTCACGTGTTCTTTCCATCTTTTCAGCTTTGTAGACAGTTTAGCAAGAAGTGATCTCGCGAGGTTCCAGCATCCTCGTTTTATAATATGAAACTCCGCCTTTCACTCTTCCAGGAAATGGATACTCAAAACAAATGCATAGCCCTCATTTGTTGGGCTGAAAAGATGATTTTTGGTTGGTTCAAAAGGAAGAAAATTCATCCCTTCTCTAGAAAATTTTCCTCCTCTTAGTCCCATAATCTTCTAGGATTGGATGATGAAAAAATGCGTACCCCTTATTGGAAGAAAATTCATCCCTTCCCGAGAAAATCTTTCTCCTCTCTCCTCAGCAGCGAGATCTTCCACCTCTTCTTATGATGATTTCAGCTTTAAAAGAGAGAAATTTCTCTTAGACGAGCACAGTTCATCTGACGCAGTCAGCAAAAAAAAAAAAAAAAAAATTCAGTCTCAACTTTGTGCAAGATTACTAGTGACACTCTAGTGAAAAAAACAGTAAAAATGGCTTCGATTGATCTTATCGAACGTCTTGTATAAGTGCTTCGCGATACTGCACAAAATGTGGATCAAATGAGCGTCAATGATATTCATTATTGGTTAGATATGTGTAATTCTACTATTAATGAATTAAACGAAAAAATGTCTAAATTCAATCTCACAAGAGGAGAAAAACAGAAATGTCAAACTTGTTTGACGCATCTTTCGTGTGTGCAAGTAGAATTTGAACATCGTCTTCATCGAGGAGGTAGTCTGCATGCTGAAGAAGCAAAAGATAGAGTTGAGTAGCGTGATGTGCAATCAGCCTTCCAAAATTCCAAATTGAATCAGGATAGGTGTGGTTGTTAACATAAAGCATGTGGACATATTGAGTTTTTTTAATGATGCACTGAAGCTCTTCAAAGATAAGACACAAGCATGTTTAGAAGAATATAATGCGGTGAAAATCAATTCGGATTTTATTTCAGTATTTACAATGCAAAAAAATGGTGAAGAAACGACAGATATTAAATATTTTACGAGTGAGAGTGCTACAGTATACATGTCAACAGATTTAGAGAAATGGTTTACAGACAATATTAAAGAGCCTATTCTTTCGCAATTAGAAGAATTTCAAGAAAAGGATTCAGGCTGGACACTGAAGAGTATTATAAGTTTATGTATAAATATGAAAAAATATTCTCCAATTAAGGGAAGTTCTTATATTCATCTTCCAAAGTTTATTGAAAATAAAAAAGCTTGTGTTAACGTTCATAATAACGACGATCAGTGTTTCAAATATGCTGTTCTTTCATCATTATATCCAAGTAACAAAAATGTTCGTAGAGTTAATCAGTATCGATTGCATGAAAATGAATTAAATTTTGCTGGTATAGAATTCCCAATAAAACTTAAAAGTATTCCGAAATTTGAAAAACTGAATAATATTTCAGTAAATGTATACATGCTTAGAAAGTATGGCCACAAATAAAAGTAACACCTTGTCATATTACGACAGAGAAGAAGGAAAAACATGTAAACCTTCTCATCATTCAAGATTTTTATATAGATGAGCATGAAGAAAATAATCGTGCTGATGAAGGTGACATGCCTAAATATCATTATGTTTGGATAAAAAGTATGTCTCGACTTTTGAGTTCTCAAGTATCTAAAACTCATGTAAAATCTTACCATTGTGAAAGGTGTTTACAAATATTTTATACCGAGGAGAGATTGAAAATTCATGAAAGCGATTGTAAAAATTTAAATGATTGTCGAATAAATTTGCCTGATTGTAAGAATAATATGCTCAAATTCGAAGATTACAGTAAGAGTGAAAAGATTCCTTTTGTTATTTATGCGGATTTTGAATGTTTATTGAAGCCTACTGAGAATGAGAATGCTTTCCAACTGCACGAAGCATACAGCATAGGATACTTCATAAAATGCAGTTTTGATGATAGCTTATCTGGCTATAGATCATACAGAAGAAAAAATGAAGAAGAAGAGACAGCTGCAGCATGGTTTGTTCAAGAATTAAAGTCAATTGGTGAAAAAATTGACGTACTCTACAAGAATCCAAAACCAATGAGACTTACAGATTTAGAGGAAATATTTTTTCGGAGATCATCAACTTGTCATATATGTCGGAAACCAATCACTCGTGAAGAACTTGCTGTACGAGACCATTGTCATCTCACAGGGCGGTAAGTTGCTCTCTCGATTATATTCGAAATAAAGTAAACGAAATTTTGTAATTCTAAGATAGATTTTCTTCTTCTTCAGAGGTACAGCTCACAATTCTTGTAACTTGAATTATAAGGATTCAAGATTCATTCCTGTGGTTTTTCATAACCTCAATTACGACACTCATTTTATTTTAAAAGAGATTGCTACTTCTACGTTGATAAAAGGACGAGTAAATTTAATACCTCACAATAAGGAGAAATATATTTCTTTTACAAAATACGTGGATGACTGCAACATAAGTTTTAGATTCATAGATTCTTGGCGTTTTCTATCTTCATCGTTGGAAAAGCTTGCATCATATCTGAAAAATGTGCCGATAGCAGTAAAGGAATTTCGAACAGATGGACTTACAGATGAAAAGATAGACCTCCTTCGACGAAAAGATGTATTTCCATATGATTTTGTAAATGGATTAGATAAGTTGACGACTACAAAATTGCCAGAAAAGAATGATTTTTATAATAAGCTAACAGATTCTCATATTGCTGAAGAAGACTATAGGCATGATGTCCAAGTTTGGAATAAGTTCAATATTAGTACGTTGGGAGAATATTCAGATCTTTATCTGAAAACCGATGTTTTACTATTGGCCGACGTTTTTGAGAGTTTTCGAGAAACATCTCTTAAAGCCTATGATTTATGTCCTGCTCACTTTTATACGACTCCTGGACTAACTTTTTCAGCAGCTTTAAAAATGACAAAGGTAGAATTGGAGCTTCTTACAGATATTGACATGCTAATGTTTATCGAATCGGGCATTCGACGTGGAATAAGTCAGTGTTGTAATCGATATGCCAAGGCAAACAATCCATATATGGGTTCTTCATACGATAAGGATCAGAAAACAAAGACTCTCTTATATTTTGATATCAACAATCTTTATGGATGGGCAATGGTACAGCCTTTACCAGTTGGAAAATTTGAATGGATTGATTATGAGACAAATCCAAGTTTTTTCAATACACCGCCAGATTCTGATATAGGATATTTTGCTGAAGTTGACTTGGAGTATCCTGAAGAAATACATGATGATCATAGGGATTTACCTTTTTGCGCAGAACATCTTGCACCACCTGGTTCAAAGCAGAAGAAACTTCTCACGACTTTGAATGACAAGAAAAGGTATGTCAGTCATTATCGAGCACTTAAGCAGGTCTTAGATAATGGACTTCGATTAAAAAATGTGCATAGGATTTTGAGTTTTGAGCAGAGGGCGTGGCTCAAACCATATGTTGAATTTAACACAGAAAAGCGAAAGCAGGCAAAGAATGAGTTTGAAAAACTCTTCTACAAATTGTTAATTAATGCAGTCTATGGAAAGTGTATTGAACGAGAGCGGAAACGTGTAGATGTGCGATTAGTAAATAAATTTACAGGCAGATACGGAGCAGAAGCACGCATAGCTCTGCCAAATTTTCACAGTTGTGCAATCTTCGATGAAAATTTGGTTGCCATACACCTGAAGAGGACAAGTATTACAATCAAAAAACCAATATACGTTGGTCTCTCAATTATAGATTTGTCAAAAACATTAGTATATGATTTTCATTATTCATATATGAAAAAGCGAGTTGGAGAAAAATGCAAACTCCTGTATACGGACACTGATAGTTTAATATATGAAGTTGAGGATGTAGATATGTATCAAGTAATGAAAGAAGATGTACATAAATTTGATACTTCTGATTATGATGAAAATAATCAGTTTGGAATTCCACGTGTTAATAAAAAAGTTCCTGGATTAATGAAAGACGAATGCTGTGGCAAGATTATAACAGAATTCATTGGTTTAAGAAGCAAAATGTACAGTACTTTGATTAATGGAGGCGCGACAGCGAAGAAAGCTAAAGGTATAAAATCTAGCGTTGTAAAGAAATCAATCACGTTTGAAGATTATCGAAAATGCCTTCAGGATCTTGTTATTATAAAACGTGAGCAGTGTAATATTCGTTCAAAATTACACATTGTGCATACTGAAAAACAGGAAAAAATTGCTCTAAGTCCACACGATGATAAAAGATTCTTATTGCCTCATAGTACTTACACTTTGCCTTGGGGACATTACAGAATTATGGAAGAACAGATGGCGCAAGCTGCAATGCAAGTAGAGGGAGATGCGGTGAAGGGAATTGTGGTAGAGGAGAGGGGCAACAATGGCGAAGGACGAAAAAGAGAGGGAGAAAGTGAGTGGGGGCATGAAGCAACCAATGAGAATGCTTCGCGGGTGGGGATGGCACTTTATGCTGATGGAGGGGAACCAATCAAGATTGAATATGATGTTTTAGAGGAGTTTATGCACGAGTGGGATCCATCATTGGATAGGTTAGGAACTGAACAAGGAGAGAAAAATTATATATTACTAGAGGCTATGGAAGGGGCAGAAATTGTGGTGGGAAACGGGCTATATGAACGGACGAAACACGATGAAGAGCACATTCGAGAAATCGAAGCGAACAATCAACCTTGTGCAAAGAGACCAAGACTCACCTAACTCTAAAATAAGTAAGTTCTATTTCTTAGTTCTCTCTCTCTCTCTCTCTAAATTCTCACCTATAAGACATTTTTCACTAACTTTCATTCTTATTTTCACTTTTCAGAATGGATCTATCTGCACTCAACAAGATTGCTGAGCGCAAGTTCTTGCCTAAGAAGAAAGTCACGGACATGGAAAAAGATCATGAGTACATGGTGACTGCACTCAAGGAAGTAAAGACGAAATTTGGCACAAAGATTGTGGCTGAGATCGATGACAGCTGCCTGGAAAGATCTCATCGGCAATCATGAAAGATCAAGAACTTTTCAATAATCTCTCTAACACAGCAAATAAACTTAGTTTATTCATATCATATCAGGGAGGAACTTCTTTTAAGTTCAGCACGTGCTGAAATAATGAAATACAAAGACTTATTATTGTTAAATACTATTTATTTGATTAAACTTGTATGTAATCTACATAAATAAATACATTATTAAATAATAACATTTGCTTTCTTATTTATTTGAACCTTAAGAAATTCATACAATCTCATTTTTATTTATCCAACTATTGTGATCGCCACTGAATCCTAACCATTTAACATATACACGTTTACCACTTTTCTTTAAAACTTTTTCTACTAAATAAATTTCCGGATACATAGTTTTGTGAATTTTCGTTTCATAAAAGCCGCCAGAGACGGGTTTATCATAATAATCTTTGAGGTGGTAAGTTACTGGATCTGTTTTTACAACTCATATTATTGTGAAAATTTCCGTAGACCAATTTGACGTGTAACCTTTTTCAAAAACACTTTTTATCCTACTTATTCCGATATTTTCTCGAATTGTATGCTTTGAGCAAGTTAGGTAAAATACCCAACCATTTATAGCTTCCTTGCTTGCTGAATTCTGTCCACATTGCATTTTTCAACGTTCTATTAAATCGTTCGCATATGCTTGCATGAAGATTACTATGTGAAGAGTATAAGTGTATATTGTGCTTCTTCATAAGTTTTTGAAAAATTGAATTGTAAAATTCTTTTCCTTGGTCAGTTTGTAGATTCTTCGGTACTCGTCCTTCTTTTAGTATTGACTTCATAGCTGCTGTAACATCATTACCACTCTTTGACTTGACTGGCACGGCCCATGCATACTTTGAAAATATATCTATGACAGTGAGTAAGTAATGAAAACCTTTGTTTTCTTTAGAATATGGTATCATTTCTACAAGATCCGCTTGCCAAGTCTCATCTATTCCACGTATGTCATATTTTCTTCTCTTGTATCGCCGACGTGCTGGCTTGTGCAGCTCTTCAGCTACTCTTTGACGTTCCATCATCGTTTACAGTAGATGAAAATCCATCTGGAAATTCGTCTATACGAACTTTTAATTGTTTACTCACTTCTTCAATGATATAATCAATGCCAGAGTAATTGCGAAGAGTTGTACTATAAAGATAACGCAATTTTGTATTCACTTCCAATTGCTGTTTTTCAACTTGCTGCTTATATTCTTCTATAACTTCACCAATTCCAGCAATTTTAGCAGCTATATAATTTATTTCAGTTTGTAGAATAACTTTCAGTGAGTGCAAGGTGATTGCATCGTTTGGATGATTGGGCTGTCCTTGGTTGCAAAGTCGCTTATTTTCTAAATCAAAATCACCGTCCGGTGTAAAATTGAAACCAATGCCTGGAGGACCGCGACTAACTTTCGAGCCCTCAAGTTTTCTTCCAAACACATCGAGACTCATGGTAGTACTGATGCAAAGAAGAAAGTTGCATGTCAATATATATGCCCAGCTTCGCGTAATTCCTCAATAATCGACTGGATTTCATTGACGTGATTATTATTTCCAGATGATCGTTCGGCAATCAATAATCGAAGTCTATCAGTAAGCTCGTTTGGATCATCCCAATAGACGAGATCAATGGCAGAATTTTTCTTAGCTATTTTATATTTAGGTATAAGTCCTCCTCCGCTGCTGTTTACATTTTTTTTACGTGGAGTGCTGCGGAACATTGGCGCTAAAACATTCTTATATTTATTACTAGACCATGGAAGCTATTGCTTTAGGCAAAGGTCTTCATTTTAAGCCCTATAAAACTGGAATGGGATTATTTATGAAACCTCATATCGGTCGTGGTCATCAAATCAGTAGAAAAAAAAAACTTCGATTTAACTTTGCCAAATCGTGCACGGACTGACTACGATCTAAAAAAATATGCTCATATGATGAAAATCTCAGATTTCAGAGGTGTTTTCATGAGAAATAATCTACCACCCGATGGTCCATGGTATAATGAAACAGCAGTGGTAAACTTGGACGACTTTCAAAATAGAGGCACTCACTGGGTTTGCTATTGCAAACGTGGTCCTGAAGTGATTTATTTTGATAGTTTTGGTGATCTTAAACATCCTAAAGATCTCATGATGTATTTTAACGTGAAGGAAGTGAAATACAATTACAAAAGATATCAAAATTTTGACTCATTTATATGTGGACATCTATGTCTCTACTTCTTAGCTGGGAGACTATAAAAGAGATGTTTGCAGACGAATAGATTCATTAGCATCCGATCATTCATGGAAGATAGCTTCACTCTGAGTCTCTCAGGAAACTCATCTGTCTTAGAAGCGCAATATTTTCCTTCGATTGAACTACCACAGCATAAAAATTTTGTCTTGGGATTAGTTGAACTTTTAACATTCAATTCTATTCCCAATGTTGACCATTCAAATAATAAACTTCATTTGAGCAAAGATAATATTATCACTATCCCTACGGGCAGCTATGAAATTGATGCTATAAATCAATTTTTACAAGAAACTTTGAAATCCAAAGGAATTGAATTTTCTTTGAAAGCTAACAACAATACTATCAGAAGTGAAATTCTCTGCAGTCATCAGATAGATCTCAAACCTCAAAATTCAATAAGCCGTCTCCTTAGCTTCGCTCCTCGCATTCTCAAAGAGAACATTCAATACAACTCTGATTTACCTGTGAAAATATTGAGAATCAATGCACTCAGAGTAGAGTGCAACATTACTGCAGGTGCTTACATCAATAATAAGAAAGTTCATACAATCCATGAGTTCTTTCCCAGAGTGCCTCCAGGATATAAAATCTTAGAAGTTCCGTCTCATGTGATATATCTACCGGTCAGTGTTAAGTGCATAGATCATCTACAAATTCGAATTGTAGATCAGGACGGAAATTTGGTGAATTTTCGAGGAGAGGAAATTACTATTAGACTTCACATCAAATCTGTATAATGGGTATCGTTTACAATTCTGGAACATATATAAGTCAGCCATCATGTCAACCAGTCATCAGTCAACCAAAGAAACTCAAACCTTTAACACGGAAGAGCATTCAGTTTCTGAAAAGCCTAGGACTAAAAGTTCGTGGAAAAAATGCACGTGTATAATTCTTTGCTGCTTCCAGAAAAATGGACGAAATTCTAAGCATTCAATCAGGTGTCGTCTTCGATGAGTCTATTGCTCATTACGAGGTACACGCCCATCAACCATACTCATCATTAAGTTTTGATAATAGTGATGAAATTCTTATTTCTATACAACATCAAGATCTATGCCTCTTACCATCGCGTAGTTCTATCCACGTATGTGGAAAATTGAAACAAAAAGATGGTTTAACAACACCAACTAAAACTAAATTCGTGAACAATGGCATTTGTCATCTGTTTGATGAAATTCGTTATGAAATGAATGCTGTGGAGATAGATAAAAGTAAAAATGTTGGTTTGAGCAGTCTCATGAAAGGATGGACTTCATTTAATTCGAATCAGAATAACATGCTCGAAATCGCAGGCTGGCTTGGTGATGAATCCGTACCCATTCTGGCTCACATTGAGAGAAGAGGGGGTGAGCCAGAATCCGCATGAGCCAGTATGCCTGTAGCCTATCTACTAACCGTCTATCTATACTTTTCAAAACTAAATCGACCAGAATATTAGTAAATAATGAAGTCACGTCTAAAGAAAGCAAAATATAACCTTGGGGAATGAAAATATCGGACAATTTATCTTTCAAAACAAAACTATTATTAATATATGATTTAGGTTTATTTAAACATTTTTTAAAATCACTGTCAATTAATTTAGATAAAAAATGTATGGGACTATTAATAGTCGAGATAATAGGTCTAAGAGGGTAATTTTGTTTATGTATTTTTGGTAAACCATAGGTTCTAGATAAAACAGTATTAGTCTGCGTTAAACAATTTTTATCATATTTCAAATTCCAAATAATTATTATTATTAAAATTCAATAAAATTTCATAAACCCTTGACTGCAAAGATCGTAACGGATTTCTTTTGACGATTTTATATGTATTGATGTCACTAAGTAAATCATTCATCCGAGATTTATAATCATCAACATTTAAACATACCGTTACATTGCCTTTATCTGCACGAATAAAAAAGACTGATTGGTTATTATTACAAAAATCTATAGTGCTTGATAACTTTCTAGAAAACTCCTTATCATGTTTATCATTAAAAGTTGGACGTTTTATAACAGATTCAATATTTTTAATTAATCTTAATCTTAAATCATTCGCAACGTCAGTATTAAATTGATTCATATTACTTTCGAAATTTTTGGTAGTTGTTAAAATATCTTTTATGGAGAACTTAGATTTATTATTAAAGTTGTGACCCATAGAAACTACGTCAATAAAATCCGACGGAATATCAATATTAGATAAGTTTATAACCCATTTTTCACAATTGTTAGAATCGTAGTTGTTGCAATGGTTATTAGTGTTTATATCGTTATAATACGATTAATATTAGTATCGTTCTTTCTAATAATACTATTAAATTTGGAACTTAACAATCTATCTAATTTGTGATATATATTTAAACATTTAATTTCAGTAAAATTTTTAAAATTGTCAAGAACAGAAGCATCAATAACCAAACCTTTCATGACACATGATAAAGCATTTAAACGTTTCTTAACAAAATTAATATGTATAAACAAATCTTTGATTTCTAGTCTAAGTAACGTCGAAATAACCTCTTCATGTTTACATTTTTTCAAGAATAATAATCTTGCATTCGAAAACGGATAATGACGGAACTGTAATTATCGACCTATTTAAAATTATTCAATATCCGTTTTCGAGAGTATCTTGCAGGACTGTACCTTATTGTTGTGATTATATTTATTGTATTATTTTTTGTTAATAAAGACTTGAAGAGGTTGGAAACCAAACCAACGAAACGTCGTCGACATCTAATTGTTGAGTTTTTATTTCTACAAGGGTTGACTCTTTCACCTTTGATTCCTAATTATTTATTTGGTTAACATGGAAAGCAAAAAGCGTAATTGATTAATTATTATTTTATAGATTTTATTATTTACTTATTTAAAAAATAAATTTTTATATTCTTATATTATTAATAATACATACATAGTATAAATATTAATTCGTTTGCATATACCAAATTTATCAAAACATGACAATATTTGATCAAATTTGAAAATACAACCGAATGACTAACATCAAGTGGCGCGGCAGCGCCACGAAGGCGAGTTTGAGAAGCAGACGGAGCCGCGGCGCCCGTGACACTATTTACTTCTATATTGGGATTTTTCATGATACAGAACAAAATGTTTATCGTTACTGTTCGTGAGTTTTTTTGGATTATTAGTATCTTTTCTAAGCTGAACTATGATTTCCAACGAAAATTGTTGTAAATAAGCCGTTTTTTTAATAATAAACGAATGTATTTATCGCGAAAGCTCGGAAAAGTTTCTCTACATTTTTCTCTAGTGTGTTAGGACCGTGAAGTTGGCTTCCTAGCCGAAAAATGTTAGGAGCATGAAGTTGGCCGCACAAGTTATTATGTATGGTTTTATTGATGAATGTGTTCTTTCATGTATTACTAATAATTGACTTTTGTTTTCTTAAATTTGAAATATTTTATAATTACCTGTAAACTTTGTTAAACAATGTTCAATCGATTGCATACAAATTTATCTTTCTTAATATACTATCTACTACTTTTATAATCACTATTGATTTTATGTCAGTTTTTAATGTCAGTTATTTATCAGTTAAACAAGATTTATAATAATAGTATCTCTCAAATGAGCGCGTGTGTGTGTATAAAGGTACGACAAAAACTTGTGGGAAAGCGATACCCTATGGCTGTCCTACAGAAACTTGTGGGGAAGCGATACCCTATGGTTGTACTACAGAGGGTGCGTTCCACCTACCGTCCGTAAATTTACAGAGCATGCGCACTATTATTTTTGCGCGCCGATGATGCGCGATGGTTGGGAGCAGACGTTGTCACAGTAAATGCGAATCCGCATGAACGACTGATGCGCGGTGACTATTTTTTTTTTTCTATAAGTTGGCTGCAGATGTTCTATAAACAAAGTGACTGTTAATAATTTCTGCTTCGGCGTCAGATGTCTGTTTGTTTATTTTGACTTATTCGCATGCCTAAGTACATACATCAAACAATTGCTTAACTGACAGGAAGAATGGAAAATATAAATGAAAATATTTTGATGTTAGTTGATATGGTATCTTCATCTGATGAAAGTGATAATGAGAATGATTTGAATGTGCTTCTTTTTGATGAAATTTTTGGAGGGGACCATGATGATTACAGAAAAAGAATTCCGAGAGCTCAAAATTTTATTGAAACAGTAATTGTAAGATATAATGAGAGAGATTTTGAAGAAACTTTCAGGTACGTCATTTTATTTGATTTGTTTTATTTACTAATATAAGTGAAGTTACATTAAGTCGCATACATTTAATAATTTTGCAGGTTATCTCAAGGAACATTTGAATATTTGCTGTACTTAATACGACCAAATTTAGAAGGACTATCTTTTGTTTATAATCAGCATCTAAGAAAACATTAATATACTTTGCATACAAACTATAAAGTTTAGTTTCACACGTTCCATTAATCCGGCATAAATACAATTATTACAAGCATCTTCATAATTTGAAATGAGCAAATCATACATAACATTTTATTGGATAACGTAAGGACACCACTTACCTTGACTTGCTTTTTGTGCAGTATCTGCATCTACGAAGAAACTTACATTACTTTTTGTATCCGGATCAAATCCTGATAATTTTACTTTATTACTGTCGCACTCCTCCATTTTTCGTGAGACTTCAGTAATCTAGCTGTTGAATGTTTTTGTTTTTGTAACCTATAACGAACTGTTCTCTAACCTCTTGTCGGCACAACAAATTATGCCAACTTGACGCACCCCATAGTCGTTTATGCGGACTCACCTTTACTCTCACGAAGCGTCTGCTCCCGATCACCGCGCATCATCAGCGTGCAAAAACATCAGTGCGCATGCTCTGTAAATTTACGGACGGTAGGTGAACGCACCCAGAAACTTGTGGGAAAGCGATACCCTGCGCGGAAAAAATGCGCAGTGAATCCATTGCTGCTCAGCTGCTTGTCATCTAACCTAACCTATTGTTTGTTATTTATGCGGACATCAGATTAGAGGACTTTCGTCTGCTTCGCGTAACACACATAAATCTCTTAAATAAATTTACGTAGAGCATTTTTATAGATATATCCCTGTAGCTCTTTATCTGAGCAGTAGAATGACGCACAAAATTAATATCGATAATCAATAACAATTTTTTCAAATGTAGCAATATAACCTAACAGGGCTTTCAACTGTCAGTATATAGTACCAGAGGCAGATTTAGGTATAGGCTGAGTAGGCTACAGTAATCATATATTGTTAAAAATAAGTAATAGTTCGCACCTTTATCTATGTCAGTTCTCTCTCAGTGCTTGAAAGGTTTTCGGTAACTTATATTCATTAAGTGTTCAAAGGCTTTAATCTCATAATGTAGAATACCTAATCCATAATTTAATGAATTTTCCGTTGGTGTAAACTTATTTTTTAAGTCATCAAATGCAGTCGTTGTGAGATTACAACATGGGCATCTTGACGAAGACGGATTGTCAGTAATCGTATTTAAACATTTGCCGTCGAATAAAGTAGGGAAAACTTCATATCGAAGACGTACTGATTTTCCTTTTGCCAAGGTAAAGGTATACGAAGAAAGAAACTTTATTTCTGTAAGTAATCGTGCGTACTCTTTTTTTTTGTATTTTCAGGAGTTTCGTTCTCATAACAAAGTATAACAAGTCTAAAAAATCTTATACTCATGGGAGTTGGGTTTATCCATTGCACTTACTATTTGTTGAGTGAAAAAGTTGAATCACTCCAATACAAGTAACAAAGAGTGATATTTGAGCGTTTTTATTTTCATACTCTATATTTTCGAACTTTTGCTGAGGATTTTTATGACTCGAAGAACTATCAAATCCTATTGAAACACGCATCTGCAAGTTACGATATGTTTCATCAGGGCAGTCGTGTATTATTGCTTTGCACAATCGCTCACCAGTAATATTGAGTAGCTCTTGTAAACTAACGCAGACCTCGATATCATTTATTATTTTATATTTACGTGGATAACAGTATGTTTTACGTGGATACAAATGTAGCAATATAACCTAACAGTGCTTTCAACTGTCAGTATATAGTAGTTGACATATATACTTTCTGGCATGCATGTTTTATGTAAGTGTGGATATTAGAAACATCTGGTGGAATATGTGTGTTGAAGATTACCAATGATGAAATATAAATGTAATAATCTTTTGATAGATATTCTCCCAACTCAGTGTTTGAGTCAGTCGCAAGCAGTATCCATCATTATAGTGCCTATATGCAGTGCATATATGCAGTTTATTCGTGCAAGATTTAATTTGTGGTGTAGATGCTTATTTTATTATGTAGAAACAGGCTAGTGTAATAATATTTGCTTGACTGTCTTTGCTAGCTGATCGACACCAAAGCCTACAGGGGCAAAATTTACAGATAGGTGTCTACACGAAAATTTAAACTTATAACGAGTTCTCATATTAACGTATCTCATATTATGTAACTGACTACTTTCTTACAGCTAAGACTACAAGGTAAGTGAGGAGAGAGAAGCGAGCCCTACATGGATACAGAGAGAGAGAGAGAGAGAGAGAGAGAGCCGCGCACGTGTATGTATGCGAGTAGGTGTGAACCGCGTTGACGCGCTGACGGCTCACTTGGTAGTTGACCATCGTTTCGTACAGTCGAATTCTCAGTCGTCTTGTAACGCGAGCGATATTCTTGTAAACGCCTCCGCGCGATTACTTTAATGAACTTTGTGCTGCTCCGGGTGCGTGCGTCGCCGTGTGCTTTTGTTCTTCACGAAGAAGACGTGAACTCCTGTTGCTGCGACTTGCTGTCGCCCGCCACTGTACATCCGTGACAGCCGACCCAAAGCTGCGAGGCGTCCTTGCGATCCTGCACGAGCGTCCTTGTAAGTACCAATTCGTACGCTACTCTCTCTCTCTCTCTCTCTCTCTCTCTCTCTCTGCATAATCGCTTAGCTTCGTCTCTCTCTCTCACTTCGCGCTGCGTTGTAATTGGTGCTCAATATATTCAATCGTTACATTTCATTCGGGCTTGTTATCATTTCGTCCCTGACTCTCTGCTTTTCCCGCGCGTTCCTTTAGAAATAACTCGCGAACTAGCTACAAAGCATATACGCTCACGACGCCTCCTCGGGCTCACGTGCACGAGGACGTGCACGTACAGCATACTGCGCTACGGGCCAGGCTTCGAACAGCCTACAAGAAGCCTGCAACGAGCTGTTGCTTTTCACTCCTCTCGCTCATTAACAGATCAGCGGATACGCCGCTGAACTCTTATTAACGGTCAGAACACCGTTATAAACTACAACACTCAAGATAAAAAAAAGTGGGTGTATTGTTTTAACAGCTGTATACAAATCATGCAAAATTTCGGCTCTCTAAGTATGATAGTTTTTAATTGAGAGCACATCCAAATTCTCAATGATTGTACGATTACTTTATTTCAATTTTCTTTTTGCTCTTAATTAAAAAATATCATACTTAGAGGGCTGAAATTTTGCATGATAATTTGTTTCAAGCTGTTAAAACAATATACCTAATTGTCTTTATCTCAAGTGCTGTAGTTTTCATTTTCATATAAACACCCATTTGTAAATTTTGCACCCGGAGCCATGGGCCCTGATGTGGATCAGCTAGCAAAGACAGTTAAGCAAATATTGTTACGCTAGCCTGTTTCTACATAATAAAATAAGCATCTACACCACAAATTAAATCTTGCACGAATACACTGCATATAAGGCACTATAATGATGGATACTGCTTGCGACTGACTCAAACACTGAGTTCGGAGAATATTTATCATGATCATCACATTTAGACTTCATCATTGGTAATCTTAAACACACAAATTCCATCTGATGTTTCTAATATCCACACTTACATAAAAACTATACATGTCAGTGTGAGTGTTCAGTGCGATCATATGTTTGTGTATATGCATAAATGTATGCAAGGCTAGGTTGCCATTCTTAAAACGTTTGCCATAATTTTTTGACATATTATGCCCACTTACCGTCGCCTGTTAACAGGGACACATGGCCATGATATGCCACATAATCTGGCTACAGAGCATAAAATTCAAGATATCGTAGCCATATTAGCCTCAATTTCCTACGAGGGTTGTTAGTAATGTATTGAGAGAAAAGACACAGTAAATTTGAGTTTCTAATTGTAAACATATACTTGTAACCAGAAATACAATTTACTATGATCAATAAATCTCATGTAACAACCTTTATGAGAAATATCAATCGCAAAATATCAAAATGTGCATAGAACTCAAGTAAAACTACCAACTGTGACATTAAAGTGAAAACTGATATACGGTGACTTGATTCTTAATAATGTAATAAACATTTGTTTCAAAATCTAGATATTTAATAATCTTGAATGCAATGCAGATAGCATAATAATAATAATAGACTCGTACATAGTTTTATTAGGATGTAGCTCTTATATTATATTGAACTAAAAATAATTATACATTATAAAACAAAAATAATCGCTCTGCTTGGACTTTGTTGTCGGGGTCCTTTGATCAATTTCTTTATTTTATGTTTTTAAAACAATTTTTAATCTTAGCTTTATTTTTCAGATTTCAACCATAACATTTGGATTACAAAATAATGGTAGCTCCGTATAATACCAAGAAAATTGTAAGTGGGTTAATACATAGTTATATATAATTTCTTTTTATTATATTAGTAGATCATAACCTTTTTTCTCTTTTTCAGGTTCTCTTTCTAGCTTCAAATTTGAACTAAAGACAAATATGACGCTAACATTACAATGAACTTACATGAACCTAATGTGACGATTCAAAGCCAAAGTTATGTGATTTATTAATTTTAGTGCGATTTTCAGTAAATATTATTACTATATATTTATTATTATATTACAAGTGATTATTGTATTTCTATATTTTAGGAAAATTATTGTGATTGCTAAAATACAACATTAAAAAATCTAATAATTAATTTTTTTATTTAAATATCCATATAGTTCCATCTTCATTCCGTTATCAGTCATTATCATACATAACTAATCAAAGTCATCAATCATCGA
>JAZHPH010000730.1:0-25120 GCA_037356405.1 Nasonia oneida | reverse complement strand
AAAATCATCAAAATCGGTGAGTTCGGGTTGGGTACCTTTCCTTGTTAGTCTTCTCCCGTACCCGTATTCGCCAACCCACGCCCGAGCACCCAAATGGCTGCGGTTTTTTCATCGTTTGACACCTAAAAGGGTGAGTCTAGGTTCTTGTATTGTTCGCCGATCAATAGCACATCCACTTTCTGCTCCCGCACGTGTTGGGTTAGCAGATCATGTGCGAGCCTACTTCTGTGCAGGTTTCCTTGGAGTATCCTCGCCATTATCTTTGGATCTTGCTTGCGTTTAGGGCCGTCCGGAAGACTGCGCACGCTCCGGTGCCTGGAGTGTGCATCGTCCTATGCTCAGGCGTCTTGTCGTCTTTGCAAAGAAAACACTTTATCTGTTGGGTCGGCACATTGCATGCCGCCGCTCTATGTCCACCCGCACCACACTTCCAACAGCTAGTGCTCCTGTCAGGGCCTTTGCATTTGGCTTTCACGTGCCCGTAGCCAAGGCAACGGTAGCATCTCGTGACGCTCGCTCGCACCCGCACTCGGCAGTTTACCCAGCCGATGCGAATCTTTCCCTTTTTGAGCAGTGCGGCGGCCTTGGTCTGGTCCAATTCGACCACCGCCATCCTCTGCTCTCTCGTGTTTGGCTCAAACAGATGGACTTTGGCATCTTCTTTGCCGCAGCCTGTTGCGGCTGTGATAGCACTGTTGACCTCTTCCTTCGTCGTAAGTCCATCGATGTCTCTGATCTCTAGTATTGTCTTGGAGATCTTGCCCTTAATTGTGCATGATTGTCCGATTGCCTCTTGGATGGCCTTTTAAAATGACTTCATTTCGTCATTGCTTTTGCCCACCCCGACCAGAACGCCGCCTTCTCTTGTTTTGCGAACAAACTTAACCACCGTGTTTAGCTCTTCCGGCTTTACCTGTGCCTTCATCAGAGACAAAATGTCAGCATAGGTCTTGCCACTCTCCGGCTTTATCAGAATGGCGTCCGTCCTCTGACGTGGAGCCTTCTCTTCTCTCTTCAATAGTTAGTTACAAATCAACTGCTCTAGCGAACAGAGCTTCCACACATGAATAATAATAGTGATACAGACTCGTCAACGCTGAGCGTGATTGTGCTCCGCATTAACAACGCGATACTTTGTTAAAATTAATAAGTCAATTAAATCTACAGTTTATTAATTATTAATCAAAGTGTTCTCCAATAATCGAACTTGTTCCAATAGTCCTGAATAAGTAATATCTGTCGCAGCAGCCATTATTGACGAAATACTTCAACTAATTAATTAATAAATAAGTTTCCCTGCTTGTACGTAACAAGCAGGTGGCGACCGTAATTAAGGGTACGAAGAACTTGAGTAGACAATCACGAACACCGCACTTTACACGGAAAGTGCTTGAATCGCATAGATTGTATGCTTACACTATTAATAAGTGAAGACAACAGTTTTTTCACAGTTTAACATAGTTTTCTTTATTTTATAATCGTTGTCTTACACATTCACTAGTTCCTTACCAATCAAAACAGCTATCTTCGGAATTTTACACATTTTTCTTAACTTTCTAAAAACAAGCCTTCAATAACATAATAGAAACTAATTACGTAACTGTTGAAAACAGTTGAAATCTAGTACCATCCGCAGTAAACTAAAAAAAAAATTAAAAAAACTAATAATACCTGTAAATAAGTTGTCTCAATTTCGACATTCCTCTGCTGAAAATGTCTGTTTTGTTCAGTTATCGTCTGTTTTAGTCTAAAATCTTTAGATGGAAACTATTATGTGCAAAATTTTTGTTCCACGAAGGATCAATGTAAGTATGGAAAATTATGTGATTTTACACAAAATCATAGTTTATATTCTTACATAAAGATCAATTCATTTTATTATTATTTTATTTAATAATAATAAAATGTCAGTTTTAAAATATATTTCGATATAGTGTGCGCAAAATGCACTATGATACACGCTCCGCCTGAGTTCAAGCGCATTTTCTGCCCCCTTTATCGGAAATTAACGTTTAATACACATGCGAAAAATTGATTTTTAAAATTTTATACATAGATAATATTCAGTTGTCAATAATCAAATGACACTTCATTGATTGTGGAATCACTAGTTTCTCACCTGAAATTTTCATGTCTAATATTTTAAAATCAGAATATTGTTCAGAATGCTTCAATGCATCTATTTTCGAATACGGTTTTACTATTTACTAAAATAATTTTCAATTATAACCAACTTGATGAAAGTATTTTAGAAGTAAACCTAATAGAGCAGTATACCTGATAGTAGAGATCTTATTTGAGATTTATCAATAGAGCAGTATACCTGATAGTAAAAATCTCATTTGAGATTTATCAATAAGGATAACTATAGATAATTCAGAGGATTCAGGATGTTATTCGACTCAAGGAATCCCATCAGCTGTGAGTGGACGATTTTCTCCAGGACTTTTGACAAAAAGCTCAAGATAGCGATGGGTCAAAAATCGGAAACCGAAGAAGGAGTAGCGGTCTTTAGTGACACCAGATAAGATTAGAGGAAATTGGAAGAGTCTCCCGAGTGTGCTAGAGTGTGAGTGTGTTACAGGTGTAAAGCAGCCATCTGCTACCAGGTCCAGGAGGAGCCTAAGTGGCATCGATGGAAGACCCGACGACGTCCACCAGGAGCATCAGAGTAAGAGAGGCGAGAGAGAGAGAGAGAGAGAGAGAGAGAGAGAGAGAGAGCCGAGAAAGAGAGAGAGAGAGAGAGAGAGAGAGAGAGAGAGAGCCGTCAGTGGACTGAACCTGGGCCTGTGGCCTGTCGTCTGCTATGCGAGCGCGGCTTGTGTGTGAGCGTGCCAGCATAAGCTCTGCGTGGTTAAATTGTGCGCGGGAAGCACTACAGCCACCGCAGTTTAGGGAAGGGCTGGGTGGAACACAGAGGGCAATAAACTGTAACTATTGTGAGTGATTATTGCCCCTCTCCCTAGCGATCTCCCAAACGTGGCGATCGCGCCAAATCCTACGGTTAAAGAAAAATCTTAGTGCATGCGAGGTGCTAAGTGTTGCACACCTATGTTGGGAGGCACAGCGTCGCATTGTATCTTTTTGCGTATTCTGGGACACACGACAGGTGCAACCAAAGCCTTATACACCAAAAAATTCACTGGAAAATTCAAACTGCGAGCTAGATCCACGAACAGTAGACTACAATATAGTCATGGATTCTTCATAATCTCAAAAGCTCAAGAATTCTAGAACGAACTCTAATCCTACCAGATTCCTTAATCCAATAAAGTATGACATGTACAATAGATCAAATCTGTCTTTACCACAAGCTCTCTATTCCCACGTTTGATAGAAATCCAGAGCGTCTAAACCTTTTATGTACAGCATTCAGGCGAATCCTTACGACATACGGTTCGCAGGCTGAACAACATGCTCTTCTGGCTATTACCAATAAGTTAACAGGTCGTGCTGCTGATGGATTTTAAGCAAGCATTTTGCAGTATACTTCCATTGAAAAATTTTAACATTTACACGTTGGAAAACGACATAAACGCCAGACGCATGAATGCCCAAAAGGTTCATAATTCGCAGGATATCAACAATGGTAATCCCGATAATACTAGTCAAGGCAACAACCAAAACTACATAGGAAACTGTAACTGCGGGGTCAATCCTCGTAATGCCCCAGAAAACGCGGACGTCCCAATTTACTAAAAACAATTATGGGAATACCCGTAATTATCCCAATAATCAAAAGAAGAAATACAACAATGGGTACCCCAACAACCGTGGATACAACAATAACAGAGGCAGAGGCAACAGGGATAGCTATAATAGCAACACTCGTGGATATGCTAACAATAACAGAAATCGGGAGAATATGGGATATCTTAATGACAATCGGCAGGATTCCTACAAGAGAAATCAGCATGTACGACAGGTTCAAGATGTGAACGTGGGCACGGCCACATCAAGGTGTCTCCCTCCTGTGACAGCGATGGGAAATTTCAGTGAAAATAATTATCAAATCCCAGCAACTGCTAGAACTGTGTAAGAAAAATCCATATACTCTAATTCAGAACACTCCAGCATAAGGAAGGTAAACATTGAATTAGCAAAAGTGGGTGATTCTACAACACTAAGAAGCCCCAGTCTGGCCAACAATCAAACTGACTTCTTTATCGACACGGGATCTGATATATCGATAATTAAAGCAAGCAGTGTCGATATACGTTCAATAAAAATAGACAAGTCTGTTGTTGACAATTAAGGGAGTATTTCCGGGAACATGTTTTACTTAAGGGAAAATTAACTTTGAAGCCAATGAGGGTATACCGTGCGTATTACACTTAGTCTCCAGAAGCTTCCCCATTAATGTAGAGGGCCTGATCGGCTGGAAATTTATTGACGCTTTATAAGGCACTTATTGATGCCGCAGACAAGCGTTTAGAATTGTGTGATAATATTTTTATCCCCTTTAAGCATAAGCAGTGCTTTCATATTAAAGGCAGAACGCGACAAATTATGTATGCGAAAATCAAAAATGTCAATTAGAAAGAAGGTTGGATATCTTTGCAGAATTTAGGGCTAGACTTATTATTTGGGAACTTTTTGGGCAAAAATATCGATGGTTATACATACGTCGAAATTTTGAATAAAGGGACAAAACCCGTAACCAGACCCGTAGCCCAAGTTCATCTAACACCGTGTTACACTAGGAAATCCTCCAATGACATAGACCTCGGTGAGGACGATGTAGAAAGTGTCATCAATAGTGTTAACATTTTTAATCTATTTTCTTGCAACACCGTCGAAAAACCAATTGACGTTGCTGTATGCAACCAATATATGCTGGAAAACTCACATTTGCTCAAAGAGAGAGAGAGAGAGAGTAGACAAGATTATCAGTCTAGTCGATGTAAGCAGCTGTAATACAGCTAAAATAGAATACGTGCGTAGTTTAATCTCGGAATTTTCGGGGGCTCTTAGTCTGGACGGGGAACCCTTACCCGCGACAAATATAATCTAACATGAAATTAAGTTAAAAATGGATAAACCCATTCGTTCGAAAAGACACAGGTACGCGAGAATAATCCGCGAAAATATTTTAAAAGAAGTCGATAAACTATACGAGCAAGGCATAGTAGTCCCTTCTAATTCTAATTATTGTAGTAATCTTTGGATCGTACCTAAACATCAGGGTCAGATGGGGAGCAGAGGTGGAGACTGGTCACTGATTTCAGTGATATTAATAAAGAAACAGAGAGCAGTGCGTGGCCTATTCCGTTTACCAGCCATATCCTACAACAACTCGCGAGTGCATAAATAATCACAGTAATGGATCTGAAGCAAGGCTATCATCAGATTCCGATAGACCCGGACTCAGTGAAGTACACAGCCTTCAGCACTCCTGTTGGACCGAATGGCTGTCAACACTTTGAATATGTAACGATCATTTATGGGTTGGGGACGTTTAAAATTTCGCGCTGCGACACCATCGACATGTAGGGTGGGGAGTAGTTTGAAAAAAGCGTAAATTCATCTGTGTGTGTGTGTGTGCGGGGAAAAGTGCGAAGCTCCAAATCGCTAAGTGAGTAGAACGCTGTGAGAGGTCCAAGCGATCGGTGGGACTCTCATAAATAGTTGACTCAGGAGCGACTACAGAAATCTGAAAAGGGATAAGCTGAATAAAGTTTTGCAATGCTATAGAAGCTCGAACGCCTTGTAATCAGCTCCTATTTAGTTTTTGTAACGCATCAAAACGCGCCGCTCTGAGGAGGCGATCAGGGATTCGTAACCCTGAAAAGGATTTCATCCGCTTGGCCGACGAGACGTGGCTCCGATCTCGCCGTATCCGGAGGTCCAAACGCCTGCCCCAAACATCAACATCATATCGTAGAACGCAGCATCATCGGAGCGATATATCGTGAAAAATTCTGTTAGAATTGCGTAATTTCACTGTTAGAGTCGACTAATTTATATAAGCAGCGTAAAAACGAGTAGATTGTCTCTAGGATTGATAAAAGAGATATTTAATATAGCGATAGCGCGCCGCGCAGACAAATGGTATGTGTATATGTGTACGTTTAAATGGAGAGTGTTCATGTGTGTGGCGTTTAGCGCTGGGCAGCATCAGCGCCGGCGCAAGCAGACGCTTCATTCCAGACCTAACTTCACGTAAGAAGTAATTTAGCCGATCGAGAAGGCAAGGGCATGAACGATCTCAACGGTGTGCCACCGGCACCGCCGCCCTGGTGGCATTTTCCATCACCACAGCCACCGGTCGAGACTGCCGTCCGCTGTAATCTTCGTACTTATAGTTTGTATAGTATAATTGTACTTATAGTGTTTGTATGACGTTCTAATATATATAAAAAGAAAATTTAGTTGTTCACCAATAAACAAAATGAAACGGGCATGGCAAGTGACGTAGTAATTATCTTGAGAGTTGTTCTTTGCTTCATTACGATTAAATATAATAAACTTGACTTTGTTTGATTGATCTCAGTTCTTTTCTACCTGTAATTTTGTTGCGGAATATATCATACTCGCCTAACCTTTTACTTTTTTAAGAGTTAATTTTTTTTTAGAGATTTCAATCCTTTTTTTTTTAATTGTTTAGAGTATTTCATATTCAAAGTCGTAAAAATAAAATATAAGCATCTTTAGCACCTTTCGACCACAGATTTTTGTAACATTTAATTACTAAGATGAAATCACTGATTGTTCTAATATACATCACCCTCGAATTATTTCTACACCTAGACACCAAAAACCACGGTGCGAACTACCCAGACCTCGTCATCGGCCACCCTGTACCTCTAGACACCTTCCTCGAATGATTTTTACACCTAGACATAAAAATCACGGAGCGCTCCACCTAGACCTTGTCATCGGCTACCCTGGCAAGCTAGTTACTGTTACAGGTCCGGAACGCAGAGTATGCACTGGCAACCTCTTAATTCAAAATATCGTAATATATTATTATATTTTCTTGAGAAAGCAATTCTCATCTATATATAGCTTTGCGGCCAGCTTCACGATCCTAACACTTCTTGCGGCTAACTTAACGGTCCTTTCACATTTCGGGCTGAAGAAGAAAAACGTAATTTTAGCATTTGTGGATTATACACTCACATATTATAAAAATAAGCAGCCTTTGCACTAATATTTTTTTTGGAAATTATAGTTTAGCTCAGAAAACATACTAATAAGTCAAAAAATCTTACGAACAGTAACAATAAGCATTTTTTTCGGTAGCATGAAAAATCCGAACACCAATATAGAAGTAAATAGTGTCACGGGCGCCGCGGCTTCGTCTGTTTCTCAAACTCACCTTCGTGGCGCTACCGCGCCACTTGATCTGGTCTTGTACCCGAAATTTTTAGTTTATAGATTAAAGATAATATGACTTAGTTATTTTTATAGTTGAAGTAACTAAGACTATAAATCATTATGTATTATAAAATTTAGATTTTTTAAGTTTGGAATAAGAAAAAAATTCAATTTATTTAAGAATATTTTGATATTATTTAAACATATCTATTTTTTATAATAGTTTTAGGAAAAAATCATTGAACATGTTTCAATATACAATCGATTTATTTTAATTTAGAACACTAAGTCGTAAATTAGCATTTATTTTTTAATATTTTATATTCACATTTCATGTACATGTTTGAAATTAAATATATGGGTGGTTCTCTGTGAAATCTTACTGCTTACTTTTTTTTGTGAAATTTCCTAAATTTTTCAATAAAAATACTTTTAAAGCCCTATATATCTGTTAAGGCTACCTTATTTGCATTTTAAACCTTAAAATATAAAAATCTAAATATTTGATCCGGACTCCGACAACCTCAATACAGTAAAAAGATACCTTTTTATAGTAAAAAAGCAGCTGTAAAGTTTCAGAATGGGGCTGACCTTCTACTAAAAGTTATGTAGAAAACAAACATGATATAATGGCTAATAAGTGGTTTTACATGCAAATTTGACACTTATAACCTAGTACATTTCATGATTACCAATACAAACACATGTTGGTATCAGTATTCATAAATATTCTTTTTTTTGTGAAATTTTCTCACCTTTTTAATAAATATACCCTTGAAGTCATATATATATATATATATATATATATATATATATATATATATGTGTGTGTGTGTGTGTTATACCTATTTCATAAGCCATTTAAACCTTAATATTGGTGAAAGTATGAGTTCGATCTAGACTACGACCACCAAAAAATTCATGGAGATACCTTTTTATAGTGCAAAAGTTCCTGTATGGATCCCAGAATGACAGAGACCCTGTATCTTTTGCTAAAAATGAAGATATCCATAAATTTGTGCTAAAATGATTAAAATTCATATTTAAAGCCTGTGGCAAAGCTTATGAATTGCTTGGAGCATTCCTTAAAAAATCACAGAGGTAGAAAACATCAAAATAAAGAAAGTCATCGTAAGAGAAAATTGTTTCTTAATGTCCATCATTGAATAAAAATTTAAAGCTTAGTGATAAATAATTTAAATACATGTTTGCTTATAGAAAGAAATTGCGTCACTTGGATCATTGCCAAAAATGGTACGGTTAAAATCGGCAGATAATAATAAAAGAGTACAAAGATGGAGATTAAAATTGTTAGACTTTGAGTATGAAAATTATATATAAAGCTGGAAAGCAAAATACGAATGCAGATGCATTGTCATGAAATCCAGTGGCGGAAGCTGGAATATGTGTTATAACTAGAGCTCAGAAAAAGCGAGAAGAGAATAAAATTAACCAAGAATTGACCAATGAAGATAAAATTAAAATCGTAAATGAACAAAAGACAAAAATCAATAAAAAAAGTTGAAGATAAAAAACCGTAAACGAAGAAAAATTAATAGCTTGAAGAATAGAATTTCGTGTGACGTTGAAAGGCAGGAAAGCAAACAGGGAAATGTAGTATACTCCAAAAACGCAATCCAATTCCGAAATGATAATGTGATACATTTAATTAACAATTTGGGTGAATCACTAGATACATCACACACATAAATATATTTTAACTATACAAGATCAATTAACAAAATTTATAGTAATTATATATTTGCCTGATCAAACAGCAGAGTCAGTAGCAGATGCTCTAATAAAAAAATTTATATGCACTTTTGGATCACCTAAAGTTGTACTCACGGATAGAGGAGCGAACTTTACAACTAAATTATTAAAACAAGTAGCTCAAAGATTCAAATTTAAAAAGGTAGAAACCACGGCGTTTTTACCTTAGTCAAATGTCTGGTTGGAAAGAGCACATCATCCGCTGTGCTAATATCTAAAGAACTTTTCTTCAAAGAAAATGGAGTGGGACGAATTATTGGAATTCGCTCAATTTAATTATAATACTAGCGTCCATACTAGCCATAAATTTACACCGTATGAACTAGTTTTTGGTTATCCAGCTAGACTCCATCTAGCGAACCATTAAAGAAAAATGAACAATTGCCTACTTTTAATGGTTATTTGAAAAATTCAGTAACAAAATTAAAAGAAATTACAATGATTGCTTAAGAAAATTTAATTTAAAAATGAAGTCGAAAGAATATTATGATAGTTACGTAAATCCAATAGAACTGAAAATTGGCGATAAGGTATGGTTAATAAAATAACCAAAACCAGGTAAATTTGAAAAGAATCAGAACCTAGGGCCATACGAAATAATAAAAGTAAATGAAAATAGTAACGTAACTATAAATTATAACGGAAAACCAAAAACTGGTCATGTAATTAAGTTAAGCCGTTGCCATACATGATTCTAAAATATTTTTCTTTCTAGGAAACTTGGACACAATGATTCCTGAAATTATTTTAATTTTTGCAATTCTTAAAACAAGTCAAGCTATAGTAGGATTCGATTGCGGGACATCGGATCCAATCATCACCACGTACTCTTAAATTAGAAAATATATACATTTCTGAAAAATTTACATAATAATTTAAACATATTATTTATATATCCATTATGTTTTATAAAATGTTAATGAAGTATTTCTATTAAAATTCTTATTTGAAATTTAACACTCAATGAAATTGTTGTTTTCGATTGATTCTCGAAGTCACGACCACTTATTCAATACTTTCATATTTATGTTGTATGCACACAAATATAAATGATAAACTTATTAATAGCTTCTATAGACTCTAATATTTTCAATAAAATAAAGTTTATAAACTTTTTTTATTTATAAATAGTTTTTACTGGCGCAGTATTTGGCACGACATTTAGAGGGCGTGTGCGTATTACTGCGCGTATTTCCGCTGCGTCACCTAACCTATTTTGTATAGGCAGATACCTAGCTACATGCGAGTGGTCGGAGCTGCTGGAGCAAGTCTACTTAAAATAATAAAATAGTAGTAAAAGTTTCTAAAAAAGGTGTAAATATACCTACAGTAAAAAGTTCAAGTGTATCCTGTGAACAAGCTCCTTACAATGGGCAAAAAAAGAAGAGGTAAATCTAAACAAACCAAGTTCTCCGAAACGAAGTCGAAAACGAAAAAAAGTCGCATGGATTACTCAAAGGAAAATGTTGATCTGGCTATGAAATACATTAATTCTGGAAAAAGGATTTCTGCAGTATCAAGATTGTATAATATACCTGAATCAATTCTTCGAGCCAAGAAAAAAGGCATATACAGCGACAAAAGCCCTGGACCTGAAACTATACTAACCTCTAAAGAAGAGCAAGATCTAATTCCATGGACTTTTAACTGCTGTAAAATTGGATTCCCAATTACAAAAGTTCAACTTCTTGAAAGTGTAAGACTCTTTTGTATAACTGAAAACAGGAAAAATCCATTCACTGATAATTTACCCGGAAGACGCTGGTATGAAGGTTTCCTTAAACGAAATCCAAACATCTCAGTGCTAGTATCAGAGAATGTTAGTCTTAACCGAGCAAAAGTGACTGAGTATTCTTTAAAAAAATTGTTTGAAGAAATAGGCCAATATTTAATATCTGAGAGTCTTCTTCACATTGATATTCTTGACATTCCTCACACATGACGCTACACCTCAGCAAATTCTATTCTGAGAATGGTATCGTCCTAATAGCATTACATCCGATTGCTACCCACATAATTCAGCCACTGGATGTGGCTCTTTTTAGAACACTAAAAATTCAGTGGCAAAAGCAAGATGTTTGAAAATGGCTTTAAAAAATGTGGATTATATCCATTAGATGTGAAGGCAATTGATTTCAAGAAAGTTTTTCGCACTCACAGATCAGCAAACACCATTCCGGATAATGAATTAGTTACACCCGATACAAGTGTAACTGAAAATCAGCTACAGGTGCTCGAAGAATTGCTGTGACGAACAACTTAGATCTATCAAAAGCAATCTGACTCCGTTTGGAATGGTGAAAAGAAAGATGAGGGACTTTTTCAAGTTTGGTATAAATTATCATATCCAGATGTTGATGTAAATGGCCACAATTCTCCACAGGTATTTTATACTTAATAAACTAATTTATAAAACGATTGTAGTAAATATATTTTATTTTCTTAAAATTACTTTTGCTTAGATCGATTCTGAAAATGAAAATGCTGTTATCGTTGGCGCTTCATGGATGAATATGGATAATATCTGTGGAAATAGAACCTCTACGTGTGTTAATACTGCATCGGACTTGGATAACACACAAGTATACATTTAATTTAGTTTGTCTATAAATATTTTTAAAATTGTTTGGTTCTTAAAAATTTAATTTTATGAAATATGTATATTTAAAGTAAGAATAAAATACATTTTTCAGACTGACTCAAGAGAGAATGTTTATTCTATGAATGATGAAAGTGTGATTGTAGCAGTTGATATGGAGATAAATGCTGGAAATATGAATGAAAAAACTGTAATTGAATTACCAAAATGCATGTATAAGTTTGGACTTCAGTGAATCTATGACGAGTGATATTGTGATCGATGAAAGTACTAGTATGATTGTCAGTAGCTTAGCCGTAGAGAATAAAATTTCAAATAATGAAGACAATATTGATCTAATCAGTATGTCCAACGATACTATAAGTAGCAATTTAGGTAAATATGAAGTTGTAGAAATTGAAGACGTGATCAATAAGGCTGATCTACCAACTAGTATTCATTCCGATGCAAATATTACAGTATCTGATAGGGCTAATTTAAGTAATACTATAGAAAATGATCCTGTTAAAAATTGTGATTCATTGACTGTTAAAGAAAATTTAGCATGTAATGCTAATAATAAACTATCTATAAAAAAGCCTGATCTAGTCAACGCTTTGGCAGATAGCACAAACGTTTCTCCTCAAGTCCGTGCTTTGCAAAATATTACAAATAGTGTAAATCACGAGAAACCTAAAGAAGGAATTCAAAAGTTCTTGTTTTGGTCTGAAGATATTTTAGATAGCAAGGTTAAAAAAGTCGCTCTTATAAAAGAAGCAGAATTCCATCTGTTATATCAGGTGCTGCATGGCAAAACATAGTTGAGCAAGAACAAAATGATAAAAAAGTCAAAATGGAAGAAGCAGTACTGAGAAAAAAAATTAAATTAGAAAAGCAAGAGAAAACGAAAATTGAAAGTGAAGAAAATAAAAAGAAGAAAGAGGAAGAAAAAATCTTGAAAGATCAAAAACGACTCGAGAAGGAAAAAGAGAAGCTTATGAAGCAAGAAGCAAGGTTTAAAGCTTTAGAAGAAAAAACGCGCGCAAAAGAAGAAGCTTTGCTTCAAATTAAAAGAAAAGCTGATATTAAAAACGAAATTGAAGAGCTGCAGAAAAAGTTAGATGCCGAAAATGATAAACCTATTAATGAATAAAAATGTATTTTGAAAATAATCTTTATTTTTTTGTAAAATATATAGTTACGTTATGTATTTTTATTAATTATAATTTATATCCCTACCTACTCTTATATGATTACTTTGTTGCATGGAAAATCGCGATAAATGAAAAACCGCAGTAATTCACGCGCAGTAATACGATCATCCGCAGTAAATGACGCGCAGTAATACGCACATTTAAAAGTTAAACTATTATTTAAACTCATCCCACTGTTTTTTATTTATAGATAAATATTTAAAGTTTCAGTAGAAAAAAAAGTCATGATTTATTGCATTAAATAATTTTGTTAGGCTTCGATAGTTAACTTAATTTTTTCCGCAGTAATACCCCCATCTACCCTACAATTGGCAGAATTTAGAAAAGTAAGGGAAATACAATGTGAGATAGAAATTAAGCGTACGATATATTATTGCAAAATGTTCAGCCATATAGGTGCGGTAGAGCAAGGCGTACAAGAATATATTGTAACGAGGAACAACGTCCCTCGCCGCGCCGGTAATCGAGGCAGGATAGAGAGTGACGAAATAGGGCGGCGTTGGCTCAAGCGGTAGCACGCGCGCCAGTCGAAGTAAATATTTATCATACTGACTATTCTTATACACAACTGACAGTCTCACCAGGAAACAAAAAAATGCTTCTCACGCCAAAAACCCATACACTATTAAAGAAAGGTACGCAGATAAACTGCAACTCTATCGTACCTCAATATTTTAAAATTGGCGATAATAGAATATATCTCTTGCCTGCGCTAAGAAAAAGCAACAACATTATCAAGACTTTGAAACCGTCAACCAAAATTGCATGGCAACCAGAAAAGTTGAGTTCATTGGCAACTAGTGGAATTTATTCACATGAAGATCTTCAAAAACTACAGCAGCATATAATGTTTCCGATGGAAAGAGCATCCTTACTTATCACGATAGCCAGAGGAATGCAAGGAGAAGAAACAGTTCAAGGAGATTTAATAACCAATCTATTAACCGAAAATACGTTAATAAATATTGCTGGAAGCACCTGGAACCGATTTATAGACAAACTGGTCAAATTTGGATTAATCAGCTCAGCGATAATAATGATATTTATTATCATGCATATCTGCAAATTGACAATAGATATTATAATACGAGTATATACATTACACGCAATGTACGGATGGACGCTTCATCTGCTAGGAGCTATATTCAGTTCTATTACACATTTATTAATTGTAATGAATAGAAATGATAAGATAGTAAATGACGATAAAAGGAGGACACCAACGACAAATTCTCAAGATATCCAGCTACAAGAAATAGTAGTGAAAAATTCTATTAGCCCGAAGAAAGAAATATCCCCACCTATTCCTATCCATCCACCCAATTCAAGGACCTATACAAATCAACCAATAGAATCTAAAGTAAAATCTAAACCAGAATCGAATATATCATTATTTTCATTGAAGCCATTCTAGAATAGGCAGCTGTAATTATAATTGGTAAATATTCAAACCATTTACTGCTATTCTACATAAACAATAGGACATCTATATTAATGTTTGATATATTTATATTGCTAGAATCTTAGGTAATAGATTAGGGTATAATATAAATTTCATTTCTAATTTAAAATAAACTAAAGTTCTTTTTAATTTCAGTTATGTAACCACTAAGAATAGTAGATTCAATAATTAAATTAAATTAAAAAGTTAAATAAATAAAATTCTAGTATATTTATACAAGTTGATAATAAATTGAACAAAATAATACGAGCAGAAACAACTACTTCAAAATTTAAATCGAATATTCTAGGATTTTATGAAAAGTAAAGGATGTTGTTAAGAAGTTAATAAGTTGGGTATTTTTGTTAATCTATTATTTAATTAAGTTGCTATTGTACCAATAGGCAACCTGTTTGTTGGGGGGGGGGGGGGGGGGGTTACGTCCTGAGACGTATTGTAATATTTAGCAATATAAGTCCGTAAGCACAAAAATGATAAGTGAAGTAACACCCTATTACGAGGCGTTGAACAGTCGACATTTGTTACTCAAGCTGGACTCTGCTGACGCTCCGGGCTGTCAACAGAGCTACCAGTAGTAGTAAGGGCTGCGCGGCTACTGGGCCAAGCGGGTTCTGGGCCACCAAATACCGACGCATGGTAACTCATATTAGTAGGCCCCTGTTTTACCGACAGAGCATTGCATATCGACCGTGCTGCCAGCGGTGCCGCCCCCCATAAACCAGTGTTGTCGACGGTGGCGCCCCCGTTACCGACCCCCCCTCCATAGCTCAGAGTGAGCATCGGTAATTTACTTTATCGACCTGGGATGCTATGGATAATTTGGAATAGGATTTGTAGGATTAAAGGTTAAGATTAATAAATAAATACATCAAAAGATTCATTTTTATTTTACTTTATTCAAAAAAAGATAGGTACATAAAACATTATTTGTAAAGACATGTATATTATAAAATCTTTCAGAACTTCTTATATCCTTGATGTTCTGGCATGGACTTCGTATTAGTGGATTATTCTGAAAAGTATTTTTTAACCGTTCAAATTTATTAACAGGAGTAGAACAAGGTTCTCCACGATACGTATTGCATTGTTTATCATCTTGCACTCTTCTAGCGCTTTTATCCTCCTTGAGAGGTGTGTACGGAATGCTATTTCGTTTCATTTTTTATATCTATCCTAACTGATGGTTTAAGATAATACTAATTCGAATGTTTATTCCTGCAAGCTTTATATAGTTTCAAACGAGTTCCTTAATATCACCACTTATAGGATTATACTTGTCAATGCGATCATGTAGAATTAGACAATACGCTGTAGTGTCCATGGGTATATTACGCTTACATTCAAATTCAAGACGTACGTCTACAGCTGCCAGTTTAAGTGACTCGTTTTGTTTTGAGCAGTCGATAACTATGAGTGGAGCATTTGTAATGAATTCTTCTTTGCTTAAAAGGGGATCTATTACGATTCTATCAGAATAATACGCATTCTGAAAATTAGCATACATATCGTAAAGCATGGCAAACTCATTGTTTAAAATATCAAGATTCAGATTTCCATACGGATAGCTTTGAGAGTTGAGGAAAAGTTTGACATTACTAATATTACAATGATCAAAATGACTAGCATTTTATCTTCGTACACCTTTCCTCCCTGTTTGAAAACCGAGAATGATAAAACGTGGTTTTTCCAGTTGATTCGATGTTTTTACAGTCCATACATGTTGCGTAGTTGTTGGAAGTACTGAATACTCATACAAGACCCATGAACGAAAACTCATCGAAATCGGTATATCTTTTTGAATATAGTTAAATAGTCGTATTTTTCGTCGGTCTGGCAGCATGAGGTAGGGCATAAGCCACTCTATACGATTTATCTCGATTTTGAATTCTTCATATGTCGGTCTCCCGTCCACCATTAAAGCCTCTTGCAAAACAGCATTCAAATCATTTCTCGATCTTGTGAGAATAAGTTCATGCTTAACGTTTACAACGATTTTGCGATAATCTTCAGCAAAACCAAAAATAATTGATAGAGGAACTGTCACATCAAAGTTTCTATTATTATCAGCTATATTTCCCACGTCAGTAATAGGTGTCCAGCCAGAATTTTCAAGATACTTTAGTTGACTAGGTGAGAAAGATGTGTAACCTTTCATCAGGGTTGTAGCAGCAACTTTCTTACATCGATCAATTTCTATGGCATTCATCTCATATCGAATTTCTTCAAAAAGATGACTAATAGCATTGTTCACAAAAAGGGTGTGCTGTACTGCTTGTCCATCCTGTCTAGTAATCTTTCCACAAATATGTAGAGAACTTTTTGATGGTAGAACACACAAATCTTGATGTTGTATAGCTATCCGAATTTCATCACTATTATTGAATGCAAGTGAGGTATAGGGTTGATGTGCATGAACCTCATAATGAGAGATAGATTCATCAAAGATGACAGGGGATTGTACGTTAAGAACTGATTCCATTTTTCTGAGGCACACAGCAACAACAGATAAACGTACAAGTTATTTTTTCAATATTTTTCTCACTTGAGGTCCCGTTCTTCCTCCACCACGCACTTTGAGACCGAGACTTTGTAGATACTGACTGTTCTGACGGGTTAATCGTTTGATCACTCGTTGCTGACTGACTGTCTGACGACATACTGAGCTATTAATATAGCTTTTGTCAGCATTAAAAACAATACCCATTTCAATGGCTTTTTAAATGTAGACGAATTGTAATAATTTCACCTCGGAGATTAATCAAATCACCATCTTGATCTACTATGCGTAGTTGTAGGTGATCGATCACTTTCACAGATATTGGCAAGTAAATTATTTGTTTAGGCACCTCGATTATCTTGTAGCCTGGCGGAACTGCTGGGAAAAATTCATGTATTGTATGAACTTTCTGCTGATTTATGTATGCTCCTGTCGTAATGTTACATTCAACTCGTAAAGCGTGCACTTTGAGAATAGCTACTGGTAAATCTGAGTTGTGACTTATATAGGGCTTTAAAAGTCTTGGAGTGAATCCTAGTAGACGACCAATCGAGTCAGTCGGTCGGAAATCTATTTCATGACTACACATAATAACAATTCGTAACGTATTATTATTCGGCTTGATACTAACTTTTATACCTCGAGTATCGAGGATACCTTGTAGAGTTCGATCAATATCCTCAATCTCATAACTGCCAGTAGGTAGTTCAATTATTTCTTGACCAACATAAAATTTATTACAGTTATCATCGACGTTCGGTATAGAATTAAATGTTAGCAGCTCAACAAGTCCAAGACTGTATTGCTTATCCGAATCCAGTTCTATTGGAGGAAAATAGTGCGTCTCAAGGATTGAGGAGGTGCCGGGAAGGCTGAGAGTCATTGATTCAACAACCATCTTGAGTAGACTAATTCAAATCATTCATGTAGATTTCTTTTTATATAGACAATCTTTACGATTGAGCTGATTGCAGAGAAATTTCAGACAGAGATGACCACAGATATAAGTTGAAAATTCCTGATACCTCTGATAATTGTACTTAACTTGAGATACTTTCCAGTAATTCATAAGATCTCGCGGTGGTTGTAAATCACCGAAACTATCAAAGTATGTAACCTCATTACCAATTTTTCGATAAGCTACCCAATGCGTGCCAGGTTCACTTGCATCATCCAGATTAATGACTGCCGATTCTCTGGCTCGACAACCATTTGAAGGCAGAGCATTTCTCATAAAAACTCCTCGAAAATTTGGTATATTCATTAGGATTACATATTTGAGCAGATCGTAGTCAGTAAGTGCACGTTTGGGCAATCTTATTTCATCGAAGTTTTTTTTTCTTCCTTTACACTTTTAGTTCTTCTTCTTCTGAAAGATGCCGAAACCTTTACGATGAGGTTTTAGAAACAGTCCTTTGCCGAGTGCCAACATTTCAATTTTTTCATTATGTCTTTTTTGCTCTTCCATTTGTTTCTTAGCAGCACTTGCTTTATTTATTGCTTTAGCGATTCCCGCAGCTCCTCCTGCAAGTGAGCCTACTGCACTGAGACCAGCAAAAAGTGGGATAAGTGCTGGAAGAAAACCACCTACTTTGCTGGGAACAGGCAATATACGTCAAACATTAACTTTACTTTTTCCACCAACATTTTTCACATGCTCTCGAGCCATCTTTAGTGCTGACTTTATCATAGGTTTTCCCATTGACTTGATCAAATTTTTCAGTGTAATCTTTTTCTTTGAAATCGTTTTCTTAAGTTTATTAGATCTACGCCTGACACCTCCTCTTACTCCTCCTCTTCCAACACCCAAACCAAGCGTTGATTTTAGCTTCATGGTATTTGCTATAGCGAAAGCTGTCGCTTTTCCTTTCAAACCAGCGTCTCTAGATTTCACTCTCTGCCACACCTTCTCTGCTAAAATCTGATCAGCTGCGTTTCTCTCTTGAATGTTATCAGGATTTTTTGTGTAGGCAATATCGTGTTCCTTACAAGCAGCGTCTAAAGGATTTATTCCTGAATCACTACGAGCTAAACGTTTAGCAAGTTTAGTTCCTGGACCACAGTACTGATAACCAGGCACGTGAAGTTCAATGGGTAATTTGTTAATCAATGTATTCACTAAACCTGTACCTTTTTTCTGATGCATGATGCTAGCTCTTAACAAGCTCATGCGAGACTGACTAAGGGTACTATAAATGCTCATATTTATAATATATCGAGTCAGTCGTGATATGAAATTTTAAGAAGCATGATGGATCTTAAGAAGCAGGCAGCAGAGTTGCCAGTGGTTAATTTCGATCTTTTGACCCAGCAGCAGCAAAAAAAACATCACAATCGTCATGGAAAATTGCTACCTAACAGTATAAGAGCAGTATTTTGTGGTCCGTCTAATTGTGGTAAAACGAACGCACTCTTATCTCTAATCATTCATCCTAATGGTTTGAGATTTGAAAATATTTACGTATACTCGAAATCTTTGAATCAGCCTAAATATAAATTTTTTGAACAACTTGTTGAGCCTCTTGAAGGTATTAAATACTTATCGTTCGGTGAACACGATCTCGTCGTATCACCTGATGAAGCTCGACCCAACTCAATTTTTATCTTTGATGATATTGCCTGTGAGAAGCAGGATAATGTCAAAGCTTTTTACTGCATGGGCAGGCATAAAAGCGTGGATTGCTTTTACTTGTGCCAGTCGTATGCGCAAGTACCGAAATATTTAGTTTGTGACAACGTCAACTTGTTGGTAATTTTTCGACAAGATGATATGAACTTAAAACATGTTTATAACGATCATGTTAATACAGATATGACATATCAACGCTTCAAAGATATTTGTTCAATGTGTTGGAATAATAGCAATCATAGTTTTCTCGTTATAGACAAAGACCGTGATATCAATGATGGTCGCTACAGAAAAGGCTTTGATCAGTTTGTAATAAATATACATAATACTGAATAAATTTAGCATTTGATTGTGAGACTCTAAACTATCAAGATGTCTGATTTTGATCAACAAACTGTAGTTCTAGGTGAAGTTGAGAAAGCTCGTAGAGCTTTGAAAAGAAAGTACGATTTGGTAAAGTCACATAAATTGGAGGTGGAAAAAAATTTGGAGGACTCATTCAAACCGCTTGTGAAACCACTGGAAAAGCTAATCGATGTAAGTGAGCATATTAAACAAGAAAAAAGTTTATCGCCAGTGGTAGTTAAAAAAGAAAAACGAAAGAAGAGAAAATTAAAATTAGAGCGTATTGAAAATAATAAAAAAGACTATGATGATAATGATGACGATGATCCTAGAGAATCAGCTTTTGAGTCAGCTGTGGGCGATTCAGATATTTCAGATCACGAAGAAACTGTTATTCAAAATAACGTTGCAAGTGTTTCAGATGTTTCGGATGATAAAAAAACAGTTATGAGCGCTAATGTCGATGAAAACATTCGATTGTTGCTTAAGGGACAAACACGAGCCTTAGATACAGTATATGGAGTGCGAAAAATGCATGATAATAAACTAATGATTGGAAATGCTCCTATAAGTTTTGACAAAGATAAAATTATCGTTGGCAATAAAGTGTATGAAAAAGATCTCGGTCTTGTGGAATTGTTGTTTAAGAAATATCCTGATGACACTTTAATCACTGACAATGATAAGAGGAATTATGCTAAGATTTTAAAAGACACAAATGCACACAAAAAATACTATAAATCGAAGGAAGATATTCGTGAAAATGCAAGTAAGAAATATACTGATTTTGTGAGTAAAATTCTCAAGGTTGGTAAAAGTGGTAAGGGGCTTATGTCATATAAGATCGCTCATAAAAATATCCATACTGAATACCGTTATTGGGATGATCCAAATGAACTTGTAGATTGTTTAATATTACTTATAGCTGAAACATCTGCTGGCAATAATAACCATGTCAATGAAATACAATCAATCATTGAGGAGCTTCGTGAAGCTGAAATTATTTTGTAACAACGCAGTATCGAAATGAGTATTGATGTGTTTGGACGTCAACTAGTCCTTGCAGGCACATCTCGAGGACCGCCTGGACTAGGATTCAAGCTGACTAGTAATGGAAATTTTGATTTAGAGAATCGAAAACTGTATTATGTTGGTGATGCTGTGGATTAAGATGATGCTGTAAATTTAAAGTCTGTAAAAAAGTTGATTGAACAAAGAGCTGATAAATTTGAAAAAGATTTACAGGAAGTGGAGAGTCTAGTAAATGATAAAATTATAAATACTGAGACAGATTTTTCTAGAATAAATAAAACGCTTAGAGATTTGCAAGAGAAATTACAAATCTTGGATTCTGGAATAAATAAACCTGTAAATCATAATGAAAGCAGGACTAGCGGAGAAACTTCATAAACCTGCTCGACGTAATTATCCACGTTGTTCTTTTCTCAGCAAAAATATCGATGAAACTTGGCAAGCAGATCTTGTTGAAATGATTCCATATGCCAAGCAAAATAAAGGGTTTAAGTATCTGCTCACAGTTATTGATGTATTCTCAAAGTATGCTTGGACTGTGCCAGTGAAACAAAAAACTGGAAAATGTGTAACTCAAGCTATGAAATCAATACTATTGCAAAAAAGAGTACCCAAGAATTTGCAAACAGATCGTGGAAAAGAATTTTACAATAAAGATTTTGACAAACTATAAAAAATTATAAAATTCATCTATACTCTACCTACAGTAATCTTAAGGCATCAATTTGTGAACGTTTTAATCGCACTCTAAAGCATGATGTGGAAGTTATTTAGTCTGCGTGGTAGCTACAAATGGTTGGATATCTTACAAGATTTAACATTGCAGTATAATAATAGTCGACATCGGACAATAGGAATGAAGCCTGCAGAAGTAGACAAAAGCAAAGTTAATCGTATTCTTAATCGAATTAATAGGAAAAAGTCAAACAGCCTAAATTTGTTTAAACGAGCTAAATTTAAAATTGGAGATAAAGTACGTATAAGCCGAATCAAGGAGGTTTTCGATAAGGGCTATACACCCAATTGGTCAACTGAAGTCTTTACAATAACGCAAGTTTCACCTACGAAGCCCTATACATATCATCTAAAAGATTATCAAGACAAACCAATAGCTGGAGGATTCTACGAGGAAGAACTTCTCAAGACTAAATATCCGGATGTCTATTTGATTGAGAAAGTTTTAAGAAAAAGTGGTGATAGAGTTTATGTAAAATGGTTAGGTTTTGACGACAGTTGGATTAATAAAAATGATATGTAAAAAAAAAGAAAACATTAATAAATTATAATTGATGTAAAATTTATTGTTCATTTATTTACATTTCCTTCAATTTTTTTACAAGTACTGGCAATATAATTTCATTTATTCATAAAATTCTTCTCTTAAAACGTTCTCGATCACGTGCAACCTGCTCCCACTTGCCACATCGAGCTTCATGATGCGCAAATTTCCATTTATATATCAAGTGTATAGTTGGTTCTTCCTTGAATCGTACACACTTCTCTTTGCTGGAATCAGACGTTTCTAAATTGAATTTTACGTGAAATATGTGCGTATGTGTATAATTCGAACTTACCCATTTCATAATATTTTATAGTGCCCCCAGGCAAGCGTATCAGTAGTATTATCTTGAAGAAATCTTTTATCATCGTAAGGATTGAGAGCAATCTTCCTCTGTCTAATGGTCTCCACCTTGTGAAGTTTGGATCTTATAGCGTACTGCTCTCGATTCTGAATGCGTGAATTTCGTAGACAGTCCAAATAGTCATCAAAATTCAATGGTTTTCTTTACAACTGAAGCTTTGATACCCTTGATTTTTTTCATACTGTCTTGATTATTAATACGTGTACTGTACATTTTGCTTCTCAATCCAACAAATTCCGTAAGACTCTGACCACTACATTCATCTTTCACAAGTCCTACGACCTTTTTATTAACACATGGTATATTAAATACATTGTCTGCTGGATAATCTGATGTATCGAATTTATGAATATTCTTCTTCATATCTTCATAAAAATCATCACATTTAACAGCATATATAAAACTATCAGTATCTGTGTATAATAATTTACAATTATCTTTGTACATTGACCGTATATAATTATAATGAAAATCGTACATCAGTGTCTTGGAGAGATCTAAAACTACAAGCCCAACATAGAGTGGCTTATTCATAAGTATATCAGTCTTATTTAACTGTATTGCAACTAGATTCTCATTAAAAATGGAACTACTGTGAAAGTTTGGCTTCGAAATTTGAGCTTCCACGCCATATCTTCCATCGTATTTACTCATTAGTTTGACTGTAACTCGTTTTCTAATATTTTCCATAGTCTTGCCAAATACAGCATTATTCATTAGTTTGAAAAAGTTTTTTTCAAATTCATTTTTTGCTACTGCTCTCATACTAGTGTTCAAATCAATATATGATTTCAGCCAGGGAGACTGCTTAAATTTTAGAATTTTATGTATTTTAACGAGTCGAAGACCGTTTGAAAGAGCATGTTGCAGAGCAATATAATGAATAACGTAATTTCTTTTAGGTTGAAGTGTAGCTAAAAGTTTTTCCTGCTTAGATCCCGGAGGTTTTGCATGTTCTGGACAGAATGGTCATTATGATCATTATGATCATCGTGTATTTCAGGAGGATAATCTAAATCTAATTCTAAAATATAACCATGAGAAGCGTCTGATGCGATGGAAAACAATTCAAAACTTTCACAATTTTCAAGCCACTGAAATTCATCATACGGAAGACACTGTGAAAGCCCAAATCCGTATAAATTATTTGTATCTAAATAAATCAAGTATTCATTTGCTTTATCTTTATCATACTTTTCAAGCATGTACTTATGATTAGCTGCTGCATACCGATTAGAGCACTGACTCAAACCACCTCGAATTCCTCGTTCTATAAAAAGTACCATGTCAATGTCTGTTAGAAGTTTTAATTGTATACCTGTATGTTTGAGCATAGCGTCCCAGGAAAAGCCTGGTGTAGTGTAATAATGAGCAGGATCTAGATTATAAACATTCATGCTCTGATCTCGAAAATTTTCGAAAACGTCTGCTAACAGCAAAACATCAGTCTTCATATAAAGATCTGAGTACTCGCCAAGTGTTTGTATATTAAATGTACTCCATACATTTTGTGCATGCTCATAATCTCGACCAGATATCGATGAATCATTGAGAATGCTGGAAAAATCCTCTTTTTCAGGCAACTTACACTCTTCTAGTTTTTCCCATGAGGTTATATACTCATAGGGTAAAACACCTTTTCTTGTTAGCAAGTTTATTTGCGTCGTACTCAGATCACTAAATTCTTTATTAACAATTGAATAGTCTTGAAGATATGATGCTAATTTTTGAAGTGATGTAGGCATAAATCTAAATGAATCTAAAAATCTTATTTTAATTTTGCTGTTTTCTACATGCTTCGTAAATGAAATATATTTTTCTTTTGTCAGAGGTAGTAAATCAATCTGTCCTGGAACATGGTTTGATACATCAGTAATAATAAAGTGTGTATCATAACCACTTAAATTATGAAACACAACTGGAACTATTTTTGAATCTTGATAGTTTAGATTGCAGGTAGCATGTGCAGAACCTCGATATTTACCAGTGAGATGACAGTGATCACGCACCTTTGCATCATCATTCAACAATTTTTTACAAATATGACACGTTTTTGAATCATAATAACCTATTAATTCAGTCTGATGTTAGAACTAGCATAGGTAAAGGGTTCACATATAAATCACTTATTTGTTTTTCTATGTTTCTTAACTGTTCCGCAAACCATTTTGACGCTTCAGGTCCTCTATAAAAGGCATATTTTGATAGTGAATCGTTGTAACTACATTTCAGATAGTAACCTATACTATAAATTTTATGACTTTGTATTGGTTGCGTGCTTGTTTTTTCATCTTATTGGTTTTAACAAACATTCACAGTCTGCATAGATTATGAAAGGTAACTTTTCATTGTAGCGATGATTTTTAAACATTATCAAACTATTTTCTTCATTAGGCAGTCTAATTCTACATTTATTTAATATTTTGCAAAGCTCTTCATGCTTTATTAAGTCTTCTTTATAAATATCTTCTTTATAAAAAAAATTTAAACATCTATCGCAAACATAGAGTTTCTTTTTTCTATTTGTCAAATTATTACTGATTAAACGTGACAGACTTTTAATGTATACATAATGTGATTGAGATAAAAACTCATCACTTTCATCAACATCACCACCATCTAAATTA
>JAZHPH010000729.1:0-25165 GCA_037356405.1 Nasonia oneida | reverse complement strand
GGCGGCGGCGTCGGCGGCGGCGTCGGCGGCGTCGTCGGGGCCCTCGGCGCTCGGTCCGCCGGTCCCGCGCGCCGCAGCCGCGAGTTCGGCAGCAGTGGCTACCCGATGGAGCAGCAAGAGCTGAGCGGCGGCGGTCATGCCTACCGCACTCACCTGTTGTTCTCGCCGCACGCAGGTGGCGGCATCGTCGGCTCTCCCCCCGAGGACTTTGGCGAGAGGTTCGGCCCCGGGCCCCGGCGCAGCTCCGGTGGGCCTCACCTCATCAAATGGGGCGGCGGCGGCCCCCCCGGGGCTCAGCAGCACCAGCAGCAGGCCGCCCAGAGCCTGCAGAGGAGGAAGCTGGCCGCCACGCAGAGGGACGCGAGCGAGCAGCCGCTCACGCCGACGAGCGCTGCCGCCTCGAGACAGGTACGCGCCCGTCACGTTACGTAATGCCATTAGTCGCTCGTTGGATTGTTTGGATTATTCGACTGGACCGCACCGGCTGCGCGAATGCGACGATGCTGGCGGGAGACTGTTGCCGATCGCCGCGAACAGCGCACGACAGACTTGCCAGCCGACGCTTTTATGATCGAGATAGGGCATATCGATTATTATACAATACACTTAGATTCGTAACATGCAGGACTGATGTGCGACGCGATGGCTCGGCGGCACGCGAGCGCGCGCCCGATGTCACGAAGACAAAGGAAAAGAGAAAAACAGAAAGCTCGCGGCGCAAGCGGAAAATCGTTGCTTTCCTCGCAGCGAAGGTTCCCCAATCGTATTTATAGAGACGTCGGGCTGTTATTTTTGTTGTTATTTTTGGCCGGGGCGCGCCGTTTGACGAGAGGTGAGTAATATCACTCGAGGAAATTTATTCGTTATTATACCTGCGCCTCGCCGTCTGTCCGCAGGTGTCGTTCAGCGGCAATCGCAGCTCCGGCAGCAGCTACACGCCGCTGCTCGTCCAGGGCAGCAGCCCCGCCAGGAGCGAGCCCATATCCCTGGCCACGCTGGACCGCGACTGCTTCATCATACCCCTGGCCTCGCTCGAGAGATTCCTGCCCGCCGGCCTACCGGTTAAGTATTTGCCCGGACTTGCGGCTTGACATTAACGTCCGCGCCTGTAATACGCATAACCGCATAACCGAACCGTGCCCCGATCATTCCCCCCCCCCCCCCCCCCCCCCCCCCCCCGCAGCCCCGGCCCGTGTGCATGGGAAAGAAATTGCTGAAACTCGAGCCGTCCGTGTACTTGTTATTCAAATATAGGAGAGGGGCAAAATAATGCGAGAAATAAGAACGCTGGCTTCTGCTAATAACCAACAGAGCGTGCCGAGCGCCGACAAGAAGCGCCCGGGCAGCCCGCTCTCGGTGCTGGAGGTCGAGGACCCGAAGCAGTGCATCCTCGCCCACTTCATGACGCCGCTCGAGGCCCTCGACCCGCTCCTCGAGTCCCCGGTCTCGAGGCCACTCGTCCTACAGCGCGACACTGCCGCCGAGCTGCTCTCGGAGATCGCGCCGACCGCCTCCCAGAGCATACTGCTCACCAACATGGAGCGCAATGGTTCGTATAGAGAGTAAGTAGAAGGGCAGTAAAGCGATCAAACCTAATTAATCCGCTGCTCCCCCAGCCGACTTCCCCTTCATCACCTACTACGTGGTGAACAAGCAGAAAACCAACCCGCTCGACTTTTACCAGGAGGTCCAGTGCGCGGCCCTGAAGAAGTTCGAGCCGCGCGAGCTGCGCTACGCTGCCAACCACAACCTCGACCTGTTCAACGAGGTCGCGACGATCGCCAGGCCGCCGCTCGAGCCCCCCGGCGGCCGGCCGCCCATACCCTCCACCGGCTACATCGTCTCGATATTCAAAGTCTTCGAGGGCGACGACGGCCTCAAGTTCGAGCAGAACTGGCTCTACTGGACCGGTGCGCATTCACCCATCAAGCATATCGCCGCAATAATCGCTATTCTTATACTATATACCAACTAACCGGATGACGAACGTTGCAGGAGCCCGAATGATGTACAGGTACCTCCCAAAGTCCGTCGGCCTGCGCCGAATAACGCTGCACAAATCCATGTCTCAGGGCGACAAGACCTACCTGCTGATCTGCGAGTGCTCGCAGCTCCAGGAGAATCTCTCCGCGGCCGCGATCCTCCTGCCGGCGCTCCGGGCTCGACTCTGCGGCTACATCGGCCTCTACAGGCCCTCGGTCTGCTTCTAACTCTGCTCTGCGAACCTGCACCCCCACCACACCCCCACACACACAAACTCTCCTGTACTGCATTGGTATACGACGTCTGTCCTACGGCTTTATATCCGCGTTATGCATTGAATATTCTATGCCGACTGCAAGAACCAACGACGACCGATAAGGGAAATGACCACGCGATTTTTACATGCATAATACAAACTTTAACATTTACATATCACAACGTCGTTAACAAACTGTGATATCCGCGGACGAGCGACGCGTATACAAGTACTTACAGGTACGCGCACTCGCACACGACCAGTCGCGCCGGTTGTTTCTTTAATTCCCCTTGTGTGATTTGCCCATAATTGCCGATTGCAGATATCGCTTATTTTTATATGTGTGAGCTGCCATTTTCCAGCTGAATTTGGAAAATGGAAACAAAAATAAAACGGCCAAACAGCGAATAAATTAAGATCGGAACAAACACGAATGAGCATGCCATGTCACACACACACACACACACATATATATATATATCTTATGCATACCTACACGTACATCTCAACTTGGATCACAAATAAAATAGACCAATTAGTGTAGGAGGGGGCAGCTAACGTCAGAAATGCATTACGTAACCTAAACAGCGAGAACACTGTACAACACTATCAATTAAGTACCTGCACATAGACATCGGGATATATACTCTCTGGCCTTTATTAATAATTCAAAGAAGTCAGCGTGTAAATAATATAATATAATAATGGTGAATTTATTAATGACGACGGCACACTTCAGCGGCGGCTGCGACCCGAATAACCAAATAACGGATCAACTATACTATACCACTGTACTCTACTACTAGATTTTTAAAGATCATTAACAATATGCATTACAGCGCGCTACTTGGCCTTGTAGTACAAAAAATCTCAACTTATACCGCGACGAATAGAGTGTTCAAAAAGTACGCTTGTTGCCTAAATGGACAATATAGTTGTAATAGAGTTTTCGATGGAGAACTAATTGCGCAGGCGCAATTTTTTATTTTTCATATATATATATATATATATATATGAAAAATAATATATATATAACTGCGCGCATCTTCATGGCATCGGATTAGGGGGCGCGGAGCTAGGGAGAGGCTATATCAATAATGTACAATTTCGAGGAACACGAGCTCTTGTTGAAGCGCGCTCAAGAGTCTTGCAATTATTACTGTGATTAACGATGTTTAAAAAACGGATAATATCGTACGTTAACGTCAATTGTGATTGCAAACTGCATCTGAAGGAGCAAGAACATTTTTGGGGAATTACTCTGCACATATTATTAAATTTGCGCGCGCGATTCCTTTGAAAGCCAAGCTCTATTCACAATTAGTGCTAACAAATCACGAAAAAACATTTGCAGCACAGTTGTATAATAACTTTGAATTATATATTACAATTATACTTTATAATAAAAGCTATAAAGTTATTGTAAAACTACACTTTATTAAATATGTACAATGAGAAAAAAACGAGAATAAATTACTTCTAATATTATCTTCATACCTAAGCAATTTTTCATCGCTCTGACTTTATGTTTTTGGACCCCTGAATCTCCTCCTTGCATCCATCTGACAATAAAAATTTACATTAACTGACTTGAAATATTTATATGCTTTTTCTAATCCTGCAGGTTTACTTACCAATGATCGTTTGCATTCAAAAAAAGTATACCTCAAAACGTGACATTCATTAGGAACTGATGGATGGTGTGATAACAAACATTCTCTTGGTGTCATTTTATGCTGAAAAATGAATAATTCCTTACTACTCCTACCATTCAAATTGGTTAATTGGAATGTAAATATGGAGACGTTTAGGTCGAGGTTGAGGTTATTATTATAAATTTGAAATAATCAAGTACTTACAATCTTGCAACAATCGGTATTCAGTAAGCACATTTTCAATTGTGCCCGAACGTCAGCGCATTTTGTATGATCTTTTAATCGTTCATTCTCTTCCGAGTACTCCATTCTTATCGAATGTAAGTTCAAAGTTGCAACTCAACGTCAGTTTGAATATTTTACTCTTTAATCTTCGTCCATATACCTACATATGCGTGTAACCTGCGCTTGCAATTATAACTGATACTGGATTTTAAGGTTAGTTTATTAGTGCTCTCGCTGTGCGCTGCGTGTCGCTTGTTGCATTTTTGTGTAGCTATACACTATATACCTATACATTACACGATACGAATATATATATATATATATATATATATATATGTATATATATATGTGTATACAAACATACACAGACAGACACATTCTGATTTCTGAAATTCTGACACATGTCACATGTGTTGTGCGTCGAAACTCGAAAAGCAGCTAGTATTTTCCATGACACATTAAGAGTTACACTGTATTTATCAGTTGAAAATATAACCATTTTTATCATTCCCTTTGTGTGGAGTCGCGTATTAATTGCGCGCGAGATGATTCATTCAATTTGACCTGTGCCCCCTTTTACGACTTCATTATACATGGTTACTTGTCTTGTGTGTTTTTCACACTGTTTCTTTAGTTTGCAACTGCGCGCGCCTTGCACGAGAGAAAAGTACAATCGTACGTTCCATTTAATTGCACGTATAACAATGAACTATCCATCCGAGGAGGAGGATAATATTATACAGAATGATATTGTCCTATCAACAGCAGCAGTGGAAAATTCTACAAGAGAATCAAACCCTGGTCGACGGCAAACCGCAGGTAAACTTGTTATTATGTATTTTTGCATTCTATTTATTGACATCAATTACCGCATGTATTTACACACAGGGACTGGATCGCTGGGCACAATTTTCTTAATGGTGAATGCAACACTAGGAGCAGGGTTATTGAATTTTCCAGAAGCTTTTGATAAATCTGGTGGTGTTGCAACAGCTATTATTGCTCAGCTATTCTTTTTGGTGTTCATTACTGCCACTCTAGTTATTCTGGCAAATTGTGGCGATGTTACAAATACTACAACAATGCAAGGTGCTTTTGCAGGATTGTGTGGACCCAACTCGTTATTTTTTTGTGGAATCTGTGTCGCCATATATAGCTTTGGATGTTGTATTACATTTTTAATTGTTATTGGAGATCAGTTTGATAGAGTCTTTGCTACTCTTTATGGCTTGGACTACTGCCATACTTGGTGAGCAACAAAGTACATTTTTTTAATGAGAAAACTACTTTTATTATACATCATTTAAAAGTCCATCAATTTTGCACACTCAGGTATCTGGCCAGACCATTCATAACATGCCTCTCCAGTGCACTTTTTATACTACCCTTGTCCTTTTTTAAAAGACTCGATGCTTTGAATTATGCAAGCTCTATTGGTTGCGTAACAATTTTATACGTCGTATGGCTAATCGTTTACGAGAACTTTGAGAACTACAAGCTACCCGCAAAACCTATGCATATCTGGCCAGAAGAACCACTCCAAGTTTTGCAAATCGTGCCTATAATATGCTTTGCATACCAGGTATGTAAATATGACATTTTTTTTTATACAAATGCAATTATTAACCATTGATTAATTATGCTTTTGCAGAGTCATATGACAGCCATACCAACATATGCGTGCATGAAAGACCGGCAGATTGGAAAATTCACACTTTGTGCCATAATTAGCATGATCGTTTGTTTCTTTGCATACTCCATCGTTGGTTTCTTTGGATATGCAACTTTTGGCATTGGAAAGGTTCCAAGTGACATTTTACAAGGATACACTGATAAAAGCACTAGCCTGACTATTGCAATTGTAGCTATAGCAGTTAAAAATTTCACGACATATCCGATAGTTCTGTATTGTGGAAGAGATGCAATTTTAAGTTTGTTCGGCAGAGATGTTGACTGTAAATTTTCAATTAGATTCGCCATCACGATTATTTGGTACTCTTTGAGTTTAGTGATTGCTATTCTAGTACCAGACATTGGACCCGTGATCAACATTATGGGCTCATTGTCAGCAGCATTTATATTTGTGTTTCCTGGAATTTGTTTACTTCAGAGTACGCTTTACAAAGATCCGCTTTTGCACTTGAATAAAGATCGCTTCTTGGTATTCATAGCTATTTTTATAACAGCTCTTGGGGCTTTTGTCTGCGGAGTTGTTTTTGTAGAAGCACTTCAGGATCTACAAACGATGTCACTTGATCAGCCAGCTAAAGTTACCGGGTTCAAAGCAGAACTAGGTTCAAGTCTGTGTCAATAATGAGCGATAAATTCTGTATCTCCTGAATATCTACCGCGATAAGACTGATGTAAATGATATGTATGTATATACTTTTATTTTTATACAAGCAATATATATATATATATATATATATATATATATATATATATATATATATCCATATATATCCATATATGTATATGTATGTATATATTTATGTGATCCAATACAATTTTAAGGTATTTTTAATAAATTGATGATAATGAATTCAGGTAACGCGCAATTTTTAAATAGCTATTTTATTGTTTTACGGTCAACCCTCTCATTAAAATTTCACGCGAATAATACAACAATTTTTGTTTAGTATCAACATGATGAATTTGTTTGATTATTTAAGGCTGCATCGAGTCTTCTGTTGATTCTGATGATGAAACTTGGATGGAAGTTTCACTTGAAAATTCGTGTAGAACTTTTCCTTCGGTAGTTACAACTTGAGTTATAGATGCTTTACAGAAAAAACAATTTCTGCTGTTCAACAGATGTCGGTCTATACAAGCATGACAAGAAGTATGGTTACACGGCTTGAATATAGCTGTGATAGGATAGGCATAACAAATCGTGCAGAGATCATCATCATTGCACGGTGTTTCGGCTAATGGCAATTGCGTTCGATAATAATCCAAATGACCAATCATTTTTTTGACTAAATCAATTTCGGCTTCCGTCACATGCAGGTGTTGGTCTTTATCTGCAACAACAGCGTATTTGATATTTTATATTTCAAAAGATCAACAGAGAAAAAATGTGCTTGTGCTCTTACAATTTAGAAAAGAAAACGGCTTCAGATTTTTAATTTTGGTATTTTTAACATCACCCAAAACAAAGTAGAGCGAAGTCATCTGAAAACTAGGTTCCGTGATTATTGCTTTCGTTACTTTTGGAACTTGATCCGATTCTGGAAAGAAAAACAAGGAAAAATGGTTGCGTTAAACCATAATCTTATTTTTTTTTTCTTTTTTTTTAATTTAATTTACTGACCACTTATCAGCATATCCTCTTTTAACAAAGCTATTAAAATTCCTACAACAGCGGTTAAAATAGGAAAATGATCAACAGTTTGAAGATCAGGAATATCTAATAGAACAACATGTTGAAAAGAACTAGTCTGCATACTTGTTCGATTCAATATCTGACAAAGTAGCTGAAATTGCGAAAAAAAAGAGAATTAGAGTTTTACCGCTGCAGTGTATGCATGTGCTTGTTGCTGTTTTATTATGGTATACCTGACACAGTCGGGCAAGAAGGTTTTCGCTGGATGGAAGAGAGGAGTCTGTAAATACGTTAGGAGCTGTAGACGCTATCATTTCTAGGACTCTTAAAAGTGATACTGCGAGATCAAAGCAGGTGGCACATATTTTCAGTTGTCGCGATTCGATGAAAACGCGCTCTGGCCTGGAGGATACATTGTGAATTTCTTGAATCATTCCGATAAATTCTGAGAACGCCCAATTTAGTTGATTGAGCAAAGAATTTAAAAACAGAGTAGTTGCTTGATTGTTACTCAATAATACTTGTTTAATGTGGTCCTGGAACACACTCGATGGACACGGCTCTGTGAAAATACGAGAAAATTCAGATTGAAATGTAGATCGAAATTTGGATACATAATCTCAAATTATTAACGTACTTATGGGTTGCGCCAACGACTCCTGATTTAATATCTTTGGTCCGACCTTCTTAGCTATGTGGGGACTTTTGTCATAACGAAAAGCAAATCCGTTTCCTTGCCAAAATCTTACCAAAATCCAGTTTGATTGTGCCCATGCTCTGTTTTCATAGGACCTCAATAAATTCGAAACCATTTTCACTCGAGAGTCTCTAGAGACGCTCTCCAGGGCTTCGAGAGTCATGGAATTGGAAGCAAAGCCAGCTAAAGTTAAAATTAAAGTATCTTTCGAATTGGCATTTACGATTCGTGTATCTTGAAAATGATCGCACAAAAACTGAGCGATCTCTTGCAACATTTCTTTGAAGCCCGCGATTCTGTCCATGGGAACAGTTGGATGAATGTGGTTTTTCAAGCTATTTAACAAATCGGCCAGGACTTCGAGATAAAATTCGGGAACGAAACTGAATAAATTTCCATTTTCGCTCGCCTTTTCCAGAGTCGTCAATATCGTTTTTAGCAGCCATACTAAGCGTTGTTGCTTCTCTTCAGAGTACACGGCCGCTCGCACCCAAGCCATGTGTCGGGCCTGCTCGGTCAATTTTTTGTTGAAAATCTCAATAGTCTTGAGCAACTGTAGTTGAATGTCTTGAGAGATTCGCTCATTAAAATTTTTTACTAGATCCAGTCTATTTTTCGTTTCTGAAATTGCGATAATATACTCTGACATAACATCTCTTATGTTTGCTACTTTAGCAATTTGTTTCTTGGCTGCAGCATGATAAAATAATATGATTCCATCCAACAATTCGATAAGAGACATTGCAGAATCTTGTGGCCCAAGCTGCATAGGAGCTCCATCTTCTCTACTATTGTAAGGAAAGTATCCTATCCTTTCTAGAAGTGACGATCCTCCAACGTTTACCGAATTTACGTTTATCATTCGGGCAAATACCGATATGACAGGTGATTCTGCTGCTGCCGCTGCAACTCTTGTATTTCCAGCAGCAAACGCGTTTGTAGTTAACTGCGTATTCTCAGCCTCAGCTGTGACAGTCTCCTGCTGCTGTTGCAGGTGATCGCTTCCAAGTAACTGAAGTAGATCGTTTTGATACGCTTTGTTCAGGTGAGATAAAACACCGCCAAATCGATCGATACCGGAATAATTTATCGATGAATCACAGAAAGACCTGTTGAGCATTGATAATGGTATAGTGATCATCATATTAAAAAGATTTAAACACGATGAAACGTCAATTACCTGCAAGGAATATACACTGGATTTGTCGAGCCGATTTCATCATTCCACAAAACTCGGAAAGTCACCAAAAGTCGATGGAAACAGCACAATGTGATAGGTAACGGGGTCTGGTGCATCGGCATTGGCTGCAGAAATTCAGACTAGATATTCGAAATTAGGGCTTTGAAATTGAAATTATAACGCGAGTGTATAGCGTACTTACACGGCTGGATATTAAATTTTCCTTCACAAAACGTCGAAATTTCCTCAAAAAAATTGTACGAGATGTAGGTGTGCTGGTTGCATCCCCATCGGTATTGATCAAAAGTGTCTTTAATAACTCTACTTGAAGTGATTCAACTTCTGTCAAAGGAAATCATAATGAAGATAGTTGCAGTGTATGTAATTATGGTTAATTTTTCTGTACCTGTTACACAAAATTTTATTTCATCACAAGCCTTCATATAATGCACCTTATTACTTTCTATCAACGAATCAATCGGACTGGTTTCCCACCAAATTGTATTTACAATATTATTCAAACAGTCGTCATCTACTGGTTTAACGTGAATAAAATTAGCAAATTTCACCTTGTCAAATAAAATAAATTGCAATAGGTAATGTCTCGTTCTTGTGTGTTGACACAGATTATTCAGCAACACGAGAACCGCGCACTGATCTGGATATTTGAGAACAACCGACACTTGTCGAAATACAGATGATAGATAGGTAACAGCAGTTTCCAAACAAACTTTCATTTCATGTTTTTCTAAAAACGTCCACATCAAGTCCAAACACGTGAATAGCATATCGTTATCAATTTTTATAATTTTCTTTACAAACGGGACAAAAATGTCTTGAGTAATGTACGGTATGGCGACCAGTGGACCAATTTGTTTTAAAATACACCTTGCTACACATGCCATAAAAGCTCTGATACTTATAATTTGATCTTCTTTACAAAACTTGATTAAATCATCTAGGTTTTTATACTCCTTGAGTAGTCTTTCCAACCATTCAAACAAAATTTTAGCTTTCTGAATTTCAACAGCTGGAGGTTGTTGTAATATTTGATAACCTTCTATCGGATACCTCATTGGTGTTGTTCCAAAATTTGTTGTTATATTTTCAGTGAACGCTAAACTCACTGTTGGAAAATACAGAATGCCTGGACCCATGGTAATTCTTTCAAAAGCCACTCCTAAATTTTTTCCATTCCTATAAAACGATATCGATCCATTATCCATATCTATAGCACAGCCAATTATATCGCCAGAGAGCCAAGGCTCTCCATATTTGTGCGTGGATACATTCCACTTTCTCACACGGTTTCCATCGTAGGCGTACGAATTAACTATATCACCTAGAATTGCAACGTTGATCATTACCACTCAACCAGTTTGATTAATGAGAGAGAGAGAGAGAGAGAGAGCGAGAAAGACAATATACAAACCAACTCCAGATTCTTGATTAAATTTACATTGCGCCGTGCCCCAGCCTAATTGCATGACTCCTTTGGAGCCTAATTGAACTTCGTACATCCATTTACCGCGATAAACTCCAGTATTTGCTCTCATTGTACTAAAGTTGCTTTGTGAATTGACGCTGAGTCTGTCAGATGATACAATAAATAGACCATGATGCGTAGATGTGTCTAACCTTACAAGCTTAGGCCCTAATCTCCCTTCTCTATCATCAACCAAATTATTTTCATTCTTTGCTTCAAATAATATTTGTCCGACACGTTGTTCAATTTGATTAATAATCTGTTGGATCCTAGTGCATTGAAAAAGTTAACACAGTTGCAATCTGTTAATTGGTTGGACGACAATATATACGTACTCTGAATGATCTTTATCGAGTGATTCATTGCAGCTTACAGGATTATTACTTTCATCAAAAAAAGGTGATCCAAAAACGTTTGTCACCAATTCTTTAAGATTCATCTTGTTGTGTGTACGAGTACCTGCTGCTGGACAAGGGTGATAATAGTAGTGGTGAATAAAAAAAAATTATATATTATACTCCATGAAAGTAATACTTGCTTAAAAATAAGAAAATTTCCAATTTATTAATGTGCACATTTTAGGTTAGCACACCTAAGAGAGTAGAGGTAATAGTATAGCCTATACTGCGATTGAGTGTTGTTATTGACAGTTTAACACGCATTTTAGTAAATGAAAAATACTTGATAAATTTAATGCATTGGCAGACTTTATGGTTGACATAACAAAAATAGCTGTCCACAATTTCTGTGTACCTAAATATATATATATATATATATATATATATATATACGTGCAACGGCGCAAGCGCGAGCCGCGAATGCGCAACGTCAGTTCAGTATAGGTAATACTTAATAGGTAAAATGATTAAAGAACAAATACTAAACATTACATTTGATTATTTATTGTAATTATAGTTATACAGCCTGACGTTTGTGGATTTTCATCACTTATGTCCAAGGAGCTGGAGGAGTTTTAATTTGTCATTATTATTTTCATAAAAATTATAACTAAACTTAATTCATTATTTTAAATTTACAACTATAGTAATTATATAATTTAAAAAGTAATCTTAACATTATAATTCGTAGGTAGAAAATTACTATACAGGTATAATATTTTAATAAAAAAAAACCGAATAAAGGTTGAATTATAGTTAAAAAATATATGTTACAAAAGGAGTCAGCTCTTCTTAACTTTGGCATTATTACGACACGTGTATCTGCATTATTTTATGAGTAATCGCAATTTCGGTTATACATATAAACTAGGAGTATTATAATAATAAAGCTATCGCATTATTGATAGTTTCTTTGATCGTGAATCGAAGAATATATTTTTTCAAAGAATATATGCTGATAAAAAAGGCATGAGTATACTCGAGTAGCTACAATGCTCTTTGTCGTATTCTAGTCTAACGAAGCTCACTGGTTACAATCTATAATGTCCGCGTTACTTGTGGTCGCGTTATTGTACATTTGTTCCATTAAATATGTGTGTGTTTTTACACATATATAAACACACGCACGCACGCACTCATACAAACACACACACGTTACGTATCGAACGTCGCTTGTTGGGGGGATTACCAAAAAATCAGTCGATGAGAAATAACCACGAAACATGACATGATTACATGCAAGTTTGAATGCACGGTATTAGCATACTACAGTCTTCTACTATAACTCCACCAAAGGAACATTGAACATTTATATTGCAATGTGATGTATATGTCGAAAAATTATTAATATTATTTATAAAATTCCTCTGGGCATAAAGCAGCCTATACATATTATCTAACTGCTGTTCTCGCTTGACGCGTAAAAAAATAATTTAAGAAGAAAAAATATTTCCACGCTCGATGGGACGTAAATTAGAGGCTTAGTTGGCTTGCTCCGCGCTCTGAGCCGCCTGCTTCTCAATCTTCCGGGCCAGCTCGGGACTCATGTGCTGGGGATGCGGATATGGCAGCTGGACGGGCTTGCGCAGGATCGCCGGCTTGGCCTTGACCTGAGGTTTGAACGACGAGGAGGACGAAGCCAAGGGTGAGGGTGAGGAGGAGGAGGAGGAGGAGGAGGAGGAGGAGGAGGAGGACGACGACGACGACGACGAGGAGACCTGCAGCTGCTGACTGCCACCGGTCAGGTGCATGTCCGCGAACTTGGCAACGATTTTAGGCGTCGACCTCGAGGGTACGGGCGATCGCACGAGGTTCTCGTGGGATATCTGATGCGAGCTTGCCGAGCGCACGATCTCGGCGCCATCGTTCTCGCTCTCGGGCTCGTGCTGCTTGTTGCAGGCCGCGTTCTCAGTCGCGCTCTTAGTGTTCTTTTTCAGCGTGCACTGGTTCTGCTTGGCGAAGCGCTCGGCCGCGGTGCTCATGTCCGGGGACTCCGGACCGGCGGCGCAGTGTTGTTGTTGTTGATGATGATGATGATGATGATGATGATGATGCAGGGCCAGAGCCGATTCGCTCAAACGAGTTCGCAGACCCGGGCTCTCCTCATCGGAGCTGCTGCTGCTGCTGCTGAGGCTGCTCGTCGAGGCGGACTTCTTCGCAGGATCCTGCTGCTGGACCGAGAGGGGCAGGTCCATCACGAGGTCGGGAGTGTGCTTCTGGCGCATCTCGCGGAACTCCTGGGAGGCGCGAAAGTTCTTTGGCGCCGGGCTGATGGTTGGCGGGTTCAGCAGCTGGGTCTGCGACGCGGCCCGCCTCTGCCAGAGCTCGCGATTTGCGGAGAAGGTCGTGTGCTCCTGCAACTCGGCCTCCTCCTGGCCGGTGCTGCTCGGGTTGGACTGGAGCTGGGCCTGCACCGTCGTCGCTCCGGCGACAGTGGTCTCTCCGAGGCTCTGGGACTTCCAATGCTGCTTTCTCGCTGCACCCCGTTTCGAATCGACTTGGACGATGGCCGCAAGCTTCTCGCCGGATTCGTCGTCGCCAATTTCTTCGGTATTCCCCGCCGGCTGTTTGCACAAGTCCAGCTGGCAGCCAGGGCCATCGGCTACTACGGCTGCTTCGGAACTCTGCTGGATCTCTTTTGCTCTACTATTACTACTACTGTTTGTCGTACTCGTCGGCAGCGTCGACTGTCCATCCTGTCACAAAAGAAAAAGAAGACGAGTCCGTTGTTAGTGGGGAACCTGCGCGCGCGCACACAATATAACGATTCCCATTTAGCAATCATGCACTAAAAGAAATAGATTAAATATACTACGAGGCAAAAAGAAAAAAACAACAGCAAATATAACGATCACACTACAAATGACTGCCGCAATTTAATTGAATGATAGATCAGAATGTGTGAAGAAACGTTCGGCGTTGATTGTCACAACTTTTTTAGTTAGTATTTAGCAGTATGAGTAGGGGAAGGGGCAAGGCTAAACTTTACTCACCTACGCCCAATGAGAGTCCGTTGCTCAAGTAGTTCCGACAATCGACATTCCCTGCTTTGGTATATCGTCTATGGATTGACATTCTTTTACAGGATTCTAGGATTCACAAACCAACTGAACTGTCAAATTGCGACATTCCTTGAACGAAATAAAAGAAACACACACAGAAGGAAAAAGAAAACGACACACAACAATGGACAGATCAACATTATCGAATAGTTGTGCTAGTCCGCCATACAATAACATGTAAGACTTTTTTTTAAACGTATTTGCGTCTTCGGTTAGATAGTGTGCTGACTAAACGTATATCTGGAAACACAGCAACCACAACCCAAACATTTTAACACTGACAAATTACAGATACAAGAATAAATAGCCTCATGCAACAGCAGCAAAGAGTCTCTTTGTACTCCAATTTTATTTACACAATTATTGTACACACAGTACGTGGGACAATGACTTTTATACATTCAGTCTTTCGTAACATTTTGTAATTTGTACAAAAATAGTTAAAAAACTAAGCTGTGTGCAGCAGTAGTGCAGAAAAAAACATAAATAATAGTAGCAAAACAGCCATGCAACTGTTAACTTTACGCGTAATAAGCGAACGCATTGTGAAAATAAAAACACGATGAAAAAAGGGGAGGGGATCGTTTAAACGGTTGTTTCCAATACCTCACGGCTAATGATGGGCTGCTGCTGCTGCTGCTGCTGCTGCTGCTGCGATGACGACGATGACGACGCAACGCAGGGTATGATAGAACTTGCGTTCGAGCTTTCCGACGACATCATATTCGCAGTCATCGCCGCGTCACAAGCGACGATTGCTGGCCAAATGCTCGTGCAGTTACTGCTTGAAGCAGGTCCCCCCATCAAAGGTGAATTGTTACTCGATAAAATACTATCGGCTGAGCTCGATGCCCGCCTCCTCATCGATTCTTCGCTTGACGATGATTTCAAGTCTTTGTCGCGCTCCTCATCTCTGTTGAGAAAAAATAATCAAGTTTTAGTGGACAAAAGAAAGAAATTCTGAGACAGTACTCACTTTATTTTGAGCATAATGTACTTGTCGGGGATGAGACCCTCTCTACCCGCGACCGCACCTCGCCACCAATCGTTGCTTACTTGCGTGTATAACGTCAGTGTGTCGCCTTTCTTAAAACTAAGCTCCCTTTCGGATCGAGCGTTAAAATCAAACTGCGCCGTAGCTTCCAAGTTTTCAGATTCTAGCAGTATGAAGAAAAAAATGCATCACAAGCAAAGAACAAATAAATAAAAAGTAAATAAATCGCTGCTGCTCACCGTCTTCGGATGGATAGACTTCGGAATCCATGTCTTCCTGCACCTGATCCGTTGGCGAATCGCCAACATCTCTGAAATACACACATCAGTTGACAATCTTGATATTTTATATCACTTGACGTTTAATTCACTTACACGTCATCAGGTTCTCTGCTGATGTATTTTTCATATTGGATGCCTCCAATATCGTCGGGGAAAATGTCCTCACAAAGGGTGATTATGTTTTTAATTAATTCGTTGACTTGGTTTTGATATTGAACTTGGTCCTTGTCCTCGGGAACGGGAACTAACGTTGGTCCAAAACAAATGGCTAAATTGTACGGGTCCATCATGTTTTCATCGGAGAATTCGGAAAGGCTGTTGATTCGGTCAAGGGAAATGGTTGAATTAGTTGCGATTGCGTTTGCAAGGAAGAAGAAGAACACGAGAGACTACTCACTGATTGAGAAAAGCGAAGAGGTATCGCATGACTACAACTACCGGCCTTGGAAGACTGGAGACAACCTGTTTCATCCGGGTGACGAATTCCTGCTTCGAGTCGAGTTGGGCAAGTTCCATGAGCTGTTCAAAGTAAATGATGGGGAAGATGGGCTCTCTCAGCTCTCTGAGATACAACTTTAAAACGCCGGCCACGCTATTGATGTCGGAAGCGTCGGTCATGTCGGCCAGGGGATCCTCGCCCCTCTCAAACCACTCTCTAAAGTTATTGATTTCGACCTGCGAGCCCGACACTCTGAATATGCCCTGGTGATGCAAGCCGTAGAGATTGATCACCCTTATGCAACTCTTCATGATTAGCGGAATTTCCTGATTCGTGCTCTCCAAGTACTCCTCGAGCGAGCCGCCAAACAGCTTGGGTTGGCCGTTCATTTGCAGCCGGCCGATTCGTTTCCGGCGTGCCTGCTTCTGCTTCGTCGTCGTAATCGATGGATTCGGACTGGAGTTGGAACCAAGCAACAAGCTCTGACGAATGTACTCTTGCTTGGCGTCCAATCGCGCTATCCTGGATGTACCCAGAAGGTATTCCCGAAATTTCTGCGCAAGCCAATGAAACGCAATATGTAATGTGTGCGGATAGTGCAGTTGAAAGAGGGACGCACCGTGAGGTAGAATTCTTCAGTCTCTTGTCTGTCGGCCCTAAGCTTGATCTGCACAGTCTCGGGCGGCTTGGACGTGGGCATCCCGTTCTCTCCGAAATACCTCGAGCAGTCGTAATCCTTGGCCGTGAGCATCTCGAGGAGGCTCGCTTCGGCTGTCTCGAGGGTCTTCCAGACCTCCTCGGACTCGGTTCTCAGCGAGGTGACTCTCTGCTGGAGCTGCTGGAGCCTCTGCTCCATCTCGCTGTGCAGCACCTTTTGCAGCTCCGGTTCTGGAGCCTGCAGCGCACCGGGCGCGAATTGTATGAAAGCGCAATTACTGCAGTCTGAGCTGATATATAGATATACTTACGTCGTCTCCCCTCTGACCCTGGAATTCGAATTTCTTCGGGATCATGAAGGCCGCGTGATGCGACTCGAGGAACCTTTGCTTATCGGCCCGCGAGTCCAAAGAGCCGACACAGGCGGCCAGCTGTTCTGCCCCCGATTGGAGCGAGCGCTGCCTCCCCTCCTCCGCGCTGCAGTGCATCAGCAGCGCCCGAGCGATACAGTTGTGAAAGCCAAAATCCATGCACTGGAGGAATGTGAATTTTTAACACACTTTGAGATATCTCACACACGCGAGCTTTTGCCACACTGCAGACACTTACGTCAATGAGATCGGACAGGTCGTCGACGAAGTATTTGTGTATCGTCGTGTTGGAAGCTTCGAGGCAGAGGATGTACTCGTTTCTGGCCTTGAGCGCCTTCAGCTTGGCTTCGGTGTATTTGCTCTTCCTCTGCGTATAAAAAGAAATGTATCAATACATAATAGTGGTGTCGTTGAATGACAAACGCAAGCTGTGATATAACTGGTAAAAAAATGTGATAAACCGTCCAGTATTGTTAGCAGTTAATATTGGCATTTGTTACGGACCTTGTTGACCTCCTTCTCGATGAGCTTGTACTTTTTGCTGCGGGCCAGCTTCTCCGGCGGGGCATTGGCCACCTCGAGCTTGGTGCGCTGCTGCTCGGCTACGCGGAGCTTGGTCTCGGCTTGCCGCGACTCGGCCTGATACGCCTGGTAGGTCTTCATCGTCGTGTGGAGCTCGTGCAGCACCCGCAAAATCTCCTCGTGCGTCTCGTAGCCGATCTCGCGACACTGTAAAGTGTAATTTTCCAAGAGATTCCGAATGAAAAGTCGCTCGGCCAGCGCGGGCGCTTGGATACTTACGCGCCTGTAGATGCGCTGGACGTCCTCCATGACCTGGTTGAGGCGGGCGACGAGGTGGGTGCTGTAGACCTCGGAGAGGGCGGCGTGGTCGCGGCTGAGGGACTTGGTCTCGTTGACGAGCTGCTGCCAGCAGGCGTACGACGAGAAGAGCGGCCACTGCTCCCTCCTGTTGCCGAGTTGTCATTGTTATTTTCGTATGTAAGGTAACGAGAAAGGAAATACGATTGGTTATGTATATACTTTTGCCTCTGCTCCTTGTGCCTCATCTGGATGCTCTTAGCCATCTTGTCGAGCGACTTGCTGTAGTCGAGCTCGAGCTCGGCTCGCCGCCGGAAGAAGTCCTGCAGCTCGGCGACCAGTGCGACCTGCGCCTCCATGCGCACGTCCAGGCATCGCAGCTGCTCGTTCAGCTGTAGCCTTATGTCTGCAACAAAAATTATGATTTCTATATCTATACAAGGGAGAGCTGCCATCGCCACATGTTGTCCCCCTCACATAGACTTGGAAGTTGGAAGCCTGGGAAGCACTTATAATGCTATCGTCTACCGCTGCTTGCTTGCGCCTGCAGTTGCACTATCGATTTTTTCGAGTTGTGCACATGAGCAGCGATGCGTTTGAGAGGATGTCGAAAATACATTGCGTGTGTTGTCATCTCTTATAGGTATATTACAATTAAGAAGAGTGCGCTTTCGTGTTGGAATTGTGCGGGGGCGACTCTGCAGCGCTGGGCGAACCCCCCACGGCGAGCGTCAAGTCGAGAGTCGACAGAAATAAGCGGCAGCGACTATAGAGCTATGCCCGAAATATACTGCGCGCGTCACGCTAAGATCCTTTATACACGCCGATGACGATGGGCGATCTTGAACATGGTCGGATTGTATGAAACTCTTGATAACAACCACAGCTCCCGAGCTAGAGCAGGCTACTAATTTGAGCGTTAACAACACGCACATCGCAGAGTTTGGCTCGCGAGCGAGCCAACTTTTCCCCTGCCAATGGTCGATTTTTCCAACAGCGCACGTTTTATTGCACCTGCAGCAGGTGAAGGAGGGGGGCAGTTTGAAAGAGAAAGGCGGTATGAAAATAGATGATGGAGCAGCATCGTCAATCGATAAAGTGAATGGACGAGATAATATTGTAGCGTAAAGCCGCCAGAGTCCGGTATTCTATATTAAACGTGTATTAAACCCGGAGAGCAAAATGCTAGCTGTGAAACTATTGGGATTAGCGCGACTCGACTGACACAGTTTATTTTGTTTATCTCCCCCCCCCCTCTCTCTCTCTCTCTCTCTTTCAGACGAACGTCTAATTCAAGAGGGCCTGCGCTCGTATTGATGTTTGAACTTTATTCGGAGAGAGAGAGCGAGAGAGTGAGGGAGATGCGGTGAACGCTTGAATTAATCAGAGAATCGGGATTTCCAGGGAGAATTTGCAGACGAGATGCGTGCGCGGAGAGTACAAGTGCAGCAAGGACAGCTGAGAGGTCAAACTGTATAGGACAGATGCGTGTTAAGCGCAATTACGCCGCGCTCCATTTTACGTGCGTATTTTTTTCTGCTTCGAATAGTGTTGTTCGCGCAGCTATAGGACATCTGCAGTCCCGAGATTTCACAGCCTTGCGGATGAAGTGAGCGGAGAGGGGGAAACAATTCATTGATATGCTCAGCTGTCGACTTCCTTCCTCTCGCCCCATTCGATACTCGTACTCGCAGACTCTTGAAGCTGGGGGGGGGGGGGATTTGACTGGAGCTATCATCGATCGCGCCTGCTCGAGTTTGACGACACGACTGTTATGCATGATTTACATGTAAGCAGACACTTTCGGTACTTGATCACGTTTGTTTGCGTATAGTCCGTATAGTCCACAGCAGCTCTACCCGCATCAACTCTAGCTTTACCCGGTCACATAGGGGAGTCGAGGGAAGCAGTGAAGAAAGGTCGTGTGTGTGATGCGCTCCGATGCACCGCATGCACACAGCACGCGGTGACCGGCGTTGTGGCTTATCATTTTTCGCTTTTCGCTTGCGAAAAAAAAATGTATACATCTGCTACAAGCGATAACTTTATCGCCGTGATTGGGGCTCTCGTTGTCGGTGCAGGGGGCTAAGGGCCATAAATCATGGCACATTCTCTGCTCTTTATCGTGGCGCTGCTGATGCTGCCGCCGGAGATGCGCGCAAGATCGGCTGCCATTACGTGCGCTACAAGAAATGGAAGTGACTTCCCATAATTACTCGAACGCCGTAGCGTGAGCTGATGCGTATTATGTATTATTATAGTACGCGCTCAATTGTTCAAGATCGTTCTCATCCGCGCGCTCCGAGAGGGAGAGGGGGAGAGAGAGAGAGAGAGAGAGAGGGAGAGAGAGAGAGAGAGAGAGAGAGCGGGCGAAGCAGCTCCGTTATTCGTGCGCGCGCGAAAGAGAAAAGGAGCATCAGTAAGATAGGGGGGTTTTCAAGATTTCGCGTTACCTGGGAAGACGTCCTTGGTGTCGGCGCTCGCCGGATGGATCCATCCGTTCCTCTGTTGGATTATGCACTGAAACATGGCGATGCCGAGCTGCGCGATGCTGCGATTACTGTTAGAGCAAGTGGAAGAAGAGCGAGGCGAGAGGTGATTCTCGGATGATCGATTCCTGCAGCAGACTGATGTCAGCGACGACGTCGACGACGCGGATCGAAAGTTGCTGCAACAGCGTCTTGATGGAGCAGCGGCTCTGCGTAGAGCACTGGCTGCATGCTGCACACTCGCACCACATACAGCATGCACTCAGACGTCGACGGGCGGTGTTGTGCACTACATGTCTGCGGGGACTGGCAGCGACTTTCTGGCTGCGACTCCCGGAAATGGCGGAAGAAGGGTCGACTACTCGGTTCCCAATGCTTGCATGCACAGGATCGGTGCACTGGCGCGACTGCTGCTCCTTGATCCTGCGCACGGCAGGCTACTGCACACAGGAGCAGGGTTCTCTCCGCACACGCGCACACACACACACACACACACACACACACGAGGGATCGCGGGTGGCTGCTGCCGGGGATCGAACTGGCCGCGGTCGCCAAGCAACGAGCCGCTCTCTCTCTCTCTCTCTCTCTGTTCCTTCCGCTTTTCACTTGGTTTTTCCCTAACAGAACGGCGGAGTATACCTATGCAAGCAGCAGCTAATGAGAGTGGCGCACGAGAGCACTGAGCTCCAAAGAGTCCAAAGAAGCACTGCTGTAGCGCCGGACCGCCGGTCAGAACGCGGGGCACGCACTATAGCGAGAACGGAGCGCAAACAGTATGGGAACAGACGCAAGCGAGGCAGGGGGCGCCGCTCGCTTCTCCTCCCTCGCTACGCGTATACAGACTGAACGGACTCTTCGCAGGCGGGGAAATGCTCCCTCTCTCGCGGTTCTCGGGTTCGTCTTCTTTCTTCGCTCGTCCGCGCACAGCTGACACGACGAGTTTTTTCTCTCTCTCTCTCTCTCTCTCTCTCTCTCTCTCTCTCTCCATGCCTTTACGCACGCATTAGGCCTATACACACCCTCTCCCGAAATTGTGCATCTTCATTATGCGAGTGTATCGCAACGCTTTGTTCGCCAACGTTCTCAACGGAATAATCGAGCGATTGAATATTCGTCGCCTCGTTTCTATCTTGGTCTCCCTTCGCTCTGCGCTCGATGCGGTTGCTTTTTGTGTTCTCGACACCGCCGCCCACGAGAGCGGAAACAACCCGCTGGCTTCGGAAGGTAATTCAAAACTGGCAAAAGTATATTTACTGCACGCAGGGGCATGATAGGCGCAGTTCCGATCTATAGTGATTATAAAAGCTCCGAATTACGCGCTTCCTCTTTCAAGGTTGCGCGAACTCTTCATTCGCGGCTATTTTTAACCGGCCCGGAGCGGAAGTGTCTATGTTCGCCCTCACTCCCTCACTCATTCTTGCTCTCTTAGAACGGAAAAAAGAGAAAATGGTAAAATATCCGCACGCTTTCATTCGCTCGCGTCCTCGAGATCTTACAAAGGGATTGCTCCCTCTCGCTCGTTGTTCCACCACCGCCGCGCGACTGGCCTTGATTTCGTTCTTGTTGCGCTCAGCAGAGTCGCACTTTCGATACGTGTTTAACGCTAAATTATTCTAGCAAGCATTCCAGAGCTGACATGCAGATTGCAGGTATACAATTATGGGGACTCACTGTTGAAGACGAGCAGCTTCCTAGTGGATCCGAGCCGTTTGATCGGCGACTTGATGCCGTCGACCTCCTCCTCGTCCATCTTCTGCATGATAGAGTTGCTGCCGCCAGAGGTATCCAGAGCAGCTGCGGTGTACCTATCGGCTGTATACTCCACACACGTCCTTTATAACAATCGAGGGGCGGCTCCTTCGCTCGCGCGCGAGCGTGTAAAATGGAAGCCGATCAAAAATATGAAGCAGCGTATACGCTGTGGGAGCACGCGCGAGTCACACTGCGGCACATGGATCCGCGGATCGTCGAGATGACCGGCTGCTGCTCTATTCACATCGGTCTGCGTGTGGAGAACCGCGGCGGCACTAGGCAGCGGGACTGAGGAGGAATCGGCCGCACGCCAAACACTGCTGCCGTTATACTGCTGTTGCTGCTGGTGCTACTACTACTGCTCCCTACTCTCTATACGGCACGTCATCTCGTAGGATATTCTTGGACGGTGCGCGCTCCGCCTTGCTCGAGCGCTCTGCCTCTCACTCGCTACGTTTTTTTGTTCGTAAGATAGCTGTATGAGAATACTGCACGCGGACTAGGATTGTAACGAGTCGCGCAACACGAGTATAACCGTCAAAGCCGCGGTGAAGGCGCTTTGTTGCAGCCCGCGCGGAAAACGAACTGCATCATGATTTAATTTTCGGGAAGCAAACGCCATCTAGCGGGCTGCGTAATGAGGGCTGTCAGCAGCGGCAGCTTCGGTTGGTAGGGCAGAGGCCGTGGATAAATTATTTTGAATAGCTAATAATAAATGACTGTGTCAAAATTTGGAAAAAATAAATGGGTAGATTTTGGTGTGTTGAAGGTCTTAAAAATATTTACGTCATTATATAGCTGCAGAAACGTACATTTTTTTGGGTATTTTTCTAACGACTTGGGTTAATTTGGGGCGAATTAACTTGAGCTTGATCGAGTCTGAAAAATCCCGGAAACTTGGATCAAACTCGGAAAATTTTCTCTAAAAACTCATAAAATTTTGTCTACAAACTTGGAAATTTGTTCTGAAAACTTGGAATTTTTTTAAAAACGCAAAAATCTCGCGTAAAATATGGAAATTGTTCTTGAAAAGTTGTAAAGAATTACTGGAATTTTTAAGATTTTTCTCTCCTTTTCCAGGTGTACTTTTTGAAAAGTTCGGAAAAATTTTTTCTACAATTTTCCTCTAACAACTTAAATTAGGGTTTATTATGATGCGTTATACGAACGCTGAATTTCCTCCTTTTTCCGAATTCAGGGTCAAAAATAGGAGTTCTCGTTTAAAAAAACCTAGTTCCACGATAGACAGAAGATTATCAAATTTAAAGCACAAGTCGACGATTAAGCCATCGGTGTCATCCAAGGCCTCACAGACGGAAAACACTACATGCGAAAACGTTGTATACAATCATAGAAAATTGAATGTACAATTATTTCTCGAGCGACAATCGTCAAAAAAAGACGCCCGCCTACGGAAATGGTAGAGGACAAGAATGAGGACGAAGTCAGTGACTCTGATAAATCGACGTCACCGTCGTCGTGATATGAATTAAGAAAAATGTAATTAAAAATACACGCATCATTTGAAAATTGTCTTGTTCTTTTAATGCAGCCGTGATAATAAGCCATCTGGCATCACGACGGTCCCAAGCCCGATAATGCAGAGGGAAGAATAAAGACTAATAGAAAAAAAATTAACTTGACAAATTAAAAGGTTTTATTCTTTTTTTGTAAATTTTTTTGAGTATTACAGTAGTACACTTCTTTATATTATTTATTAACGATTTTATTCAATCGATTGATCGCGACAATATGTCCGGTAAAATCTTCGGGCGTACAAAGAAGGAAGTTCAGGAGAGATTCTTTCAAATTCTCAGAAAATTCACGGCTGAAGACTACAGAAGACTGATGGGGTAACGTTAAGGAGAATCGTATTTTTAATTATCACTTTAGCTTATTTTATCCGAACATATAAACTTGGGTCAATCAAATTTTTAAGCATTTCGGGGCTGGGGCAACGATGCCCACAGTCTTCCGTGGCAAAAGTCTAAACGTCATGACAAAATGGCAAAAAATCTGAATAACATCCTAAAAATCGCTAAAAAAGTGAAATAATCCACAAGAATCTTGAGAGAGGTCATGAAAAATCCTTATCGCGGGAAAGGAGTCACAGAACTTGTTGTATGTTGAGGTAATTTTTGACTATTTCGCCATGAAAGCAATCACCTACACAGTCTTGTACATAATACAGAAATTACAGAAATCTAGAAAGACGCGTAAAAAATTGTAATGGCTTGGGTTAATTCTAAACCAACAAAAGCACGCGGTGAATGCAAATTGAGTCAATTTTAGTAGGCAATTGAGGCTAAAAAACCGCAGAAACTAACTCACCCAATAACCCAACAAGCTAAAAATCAGCTGAAATCTCAACTCGGTAGTAAACATTTTTTAAGCAGAGTTGGGTCAGCGTAACCCAACCCGCGAAAGCTGAGTTAATCTTAACCCAACAAAAACATCTGAAAAATGCAAAAATTGAGTTATTTTGAATACTGAAAAAATTCGAAAAGCTGGGTCAATTAAAACCCAAGGTAGCCCCAAAAATTGTGAAAACTAACTCAACCAGTAACCCAACAAACAGTTAAAATTGTTTTAAAAGTTGAGTTAATCTTAACTCAATAACCCAACAAAAACGCGCGCTTTTTCTAGCAGAGCTGGGGTCAGTGTAACCCAATAACCCGAAATGTTAACCCAAGATAACCCAACTTCACCGCCAGCGACTCGTGCGTGCAAAGCAGAGCAGTAACCCAGGTTGGGTTATTGGGTTATTGGGTTATTGGGTTATTGGGTTATTCGGTCATTGGGCTGTTGGGCTATTGGCTTATTGGGTTTTATTGGGTAACTTTTCCCGCCCGATCGAATGAAGCCAACAACCCACCCCCTTCGCCCTCAAGTTTCCGAGATACAGCATACGACTACTCGATATATACTACCTTATGTACTATTGACCACTTATCAATGGTCAGTACTCGAAGGCCTTTCCGAATCAATACCCCCTTCCCCCTTTCCCCCCTCCAAACACTGTAATTCTTTGTTTAGGTACCTTATAAAATTGGGTTCCTATATATCTGATAATTTTTAATGAAAGAGGAAAAAAAA